>VDFB02293170.1:0-67365 GCA_007258455.2 Sequoia sempervirens | reverse complement strand
CTTGAGACTCTATTTTTGGGGTTTTATGATTTTTAAATTTTTTGGATTTCTGATAATTTAGGGATGTATGCAAACTAGGACAAGAGGAAACTATGCTATGACAATGAGGTTACGTTGTGTTTTTAGGATTTTCTAGATATAAGGATGAAAAAGACAATAATTTTGGACTATGTTTTTGAGGTTTTCTAGTTTTTGAATTTGAATTTTGAAAAAGGATTCTAGACAAACAATGATGGACCAAGGTAATTGACTAAAATATCAAGACCTTTGGAAGGAAAAAACTAGGATGATGATTGGATTAAAAGTAAACCTAAACTAGACTCATGAGTTTAAGGCTCAACTTGTTGATAAGATAGATAAAAAGATGAACCCAAACTAGACTTATGAGTTTGAGTCCAACTTGTGGATATGATAACTAAAAATATTATGAGGTTAAGACACTCTAATAAATTACTCTGGTGTGATCAAGATTTGATAAGTTTCCCAATTTCAAAAGGCAGAGGTGACTACCAATGATGCTAGATGAAAAATGCTAAGCTAAATGATGCAACCTAAGCTAGAAAAATGGTAAAAGTGATAAAAGAAAAGGAATAATCGAACAAGTCTCTAGTATGTATGTAGGATCCCTATCTGGATTAGGATTATAGTCTAGACACTCAAGATTCGACCCAAAATTTGCATCTCAGACAAATGTGTTAGTCAATTTTGACAAATGTGGTACCAAAAAGCACAAATGCGGTATTCTAGTTTTTCACATATGTGGCTCAAAACCTAACAAATGTGACTCAAAACTTGACAGGTGCGGCTCAAAACTTGATAGGTGTGGTGTAGGACAAGTCAATTGTGACACACAGAAATATGCGACACAGTTCAGGATAAATGCATGTTTATGGTTTTTCCATAGGTCTTTCAAGACAAATGTGGCATAATATCTGAAAAATGTGTTTCAATTTTTGACATGCCTTTCAATGTCTGACATATACAATATACTAGTTTTTGCCTTGAAATTTAATGTTTTTAAGTATTTTTTATTTTAGATAGTTCAGTTTTGTTCAGAAAACACGGCAAACACTCAAAATATAGATTTGGTTGTTGACTCTATTACTCTTGGGTGAAAGGTCTAAGAAACATTGGCCTAATAGTTCCACTGGTATCACACAAGATAAGACAATATAAAAACAAGCATATCCTAATTATTCAAGTAGGTTTGTCAATAGATATCAGGCCCACCTCACAGTTAAGTGATAAATCCTTAAAAAGATTGGATAGTTGAATAATTAGAATAATTTTCCAATACCTTTCTATATGAGAGAATATAGTAGATGCTTGATGACATAGGATCATCAAATGACATCACGGGAACACCTTCTTTCTCTTCCTAGGAGGCTATTGCTAGCAACCCAAAAGATTTTATCTCAACTCAAGAGAATACATGGTGAGTAACTTCACATGACTATTGTGTTGCACTGATATAAATTGATAGCCATTAAGGACTTTAGGCTCCTAAAACAAGTGTTTTGTAGTCGAGGAACCCTTGAGAACACCATGGCATACACCAACAAGAGACCAAAATCTTGAACCTTATGTTCAGAATCACCCAGGACCATAAAGGACCGCCTATATCACACAATTGGATTGATCTCAACTTTCATTTTTTACCCCTTTATATAGCCCACCGGAGATACATGCTTGAGGTCAAACCTAGGGTGAACTCCTAGGCAGGCCTCCTATTGGAAATAAAAAAGGAAATCTTAGGTGTTGTTATTTCTCATCACCCAGGAATCACGCATAGCACAAGGGGAGAGGAGATAGACAACACACTTTCGGTAACAATACTTTTCACATGCGCGCAAGTGCACAAAACACAATAGATAGTTGTTATTTTTAAGCACCAACCGAAGCGTTCCTAAATTAAGAAATTGCAAACATACAACCTGAAGGAAATAGATTAGTAGTTTCAATTGAAACACTTCTCCCAATGATCGCCACACAGCTAACAACCGAAGGTCAATAACAAAAAACCCTAATCTACTAGAATCAACTTGCAAACATTGAAAATTTTACCCTCTATTCATAGATAGATGTAGTGTAGGATTGAACGGTTGTAGTGTAGAACTTAACAGATGTAGTACACAACTTTGATGATTGGAGAGTAGTTTGATACAATTGTGATGCACCAGTTGAGGACTTAAAAAAACAAAGATCGACCAAAAACACAAAAACTAACAACACAGATAAGATGAATTCATTGTTAGGATACCAGAAAAATAATTGCTAGCCCTATGTAATGATCTGAAAAACAACCATTGGAAAAATCTAAAAAAATTCCAAAACCATAGTCAGATGCGGTGCAAAATACA
Source organism: Sequoia sempervirens (assembly GCA_007258455.2). Lineage (NCBI taxonomy): Eukaryota > Viridiplantae > Streptophyta > Pinopsida > Cupressales > Cupressaceae > Sequoia > Sequoia sempervirens. Next base: position 65,005 of record VDFB02293170.1, on the reverse strand, counting down.
ATGAATGCAGTGTAGAAAACCCCGCATGTGTCGCACGATAGATGTGATGAACCAACGCACAGATGTGCAGAATCTCTTAGATGGGTCGTACTCCAAAATAATTGTGGTGAACTTCTTGTAGCTTAAAATATCTCATTTTTTTATCAAAAATAGTTAGTTCACATCAGGTTCACCAATTTGTTGACCAAGAAAAGTCGGAACGAAAGCATGAAATCATCAATAGCAACCTCAAAACTGTCTAATTCAAGCCATAGAGTCCCTAATCTAACAATGAAATACAAGATGACATAAAAGCTCAAATAATAAAGCAATAATACCTTAGCTACTATGTCAACGTTGATTCTTCATTACTCTTCTCAATTTAACTTGTTTGCTTTCAAAAATCAAGTGTGCACAATCTACAATAAGCTCAAGATGAAAGAAAGTAAAATCTCAAAGAATGTGGTTGGACTACAATGAGGTTGATAGCTTGCTTTTATAGAAATTTAGATCTAATGAACGATGAGGATTAAGAGGTGAGATGACAAAATCAATGGTGTAGGATTGTTGAGATGGAGATTAGTTAACTCATTTCATTATAAGACAAGTGAGCTAACTATAGAGTTAACTCAACTAATTATGGAGATGACTAATTGCATGAAAGAAGTGGAAGAAAGTGTTAGATGAAAGGTAAGTTAAGTTTTGCATGAGAGGATTAATAATTAATTATTATTGCGTGCAAGATTAGGCTAAATAAATAAAATGAATAATTTCATTTATTTAGAGAAGAGATAAATTTAGCTAAATTAAATAATTAAAATTCTTAATTTAGAGGGTGGTGCATGGATAATTAAATAATTACGTGATTATAGAGAGAAAATGATAATGAATAATTAAATAATTAAATTTAATTATTTAATTATAGAGGAAAAGTGAATGATAAATAATTAAATATATATAAATTATTTATTTAATTAAATTAGAAGAAAAAAGTAATTAGTGATTGAAATTTATTTAATTAATCAAAGATGAATAAGGGTAAAGTGAATTAATTAAATAATATAAAATTATTATATTAATAGAAGAGTATGAAATGAAATAATAATTACATAATTAATAATTATTTAATTATGTGGGAAAAGATGAAGATTAGTGTGAAAATGTCATTTGCAGGCTCGAGACATTTTTCAGTTTCTACAATGGGGTAGTGGATGCCAAGTTCATACAAAATATACAAACCCCATCAAATAATCCATCAAATAATCAACAAAATAATCAAATCAAATCCTCAAAGAGGACAACCAAGACCTACCAACATCAACATGACTAGATGAAAATACACTCCACTAGGGGGACCAATAGAATTTTTTTAAAACAAATTGATCCAAACTAAACCTTATCAAGTTATCTGAACTCTAAAATTATGAATACCTCAATTCAAGCCTTCATGGTATAATGACAATGACCATTGTGAATATCATAGAATGAAAGGTCACAAGACATCAAATTATACAAAACTTAAAAACATTTTACAAGACCGTATTGATCAAGGGGAGGTTAACATTGAACAACGCTCAGGATCATCTACAAATAATGATTTGGAATTTACAAGAATCCAATCCCTAACCATGGCAAGGGAAATGATTCCAGCAAAGGAAGGGATTACAACAAAGTCACATATTTCTACAACAATGTACAAGGTCATACTCATGAATCTAACAATCACATTGTTGTAACCACATCTGGTAAAAACCTTGAGTGTGGTGTTACCACACAATGAGGGAAAGTTACTATCCAAGGAGCCCCAACACAATCAAAAGCCTTACCTAAATTGTCATCAACTGAATACAATCTCATTGACCATCTTAAAAAGACTCCTACACAAATGTCCATCATAGAACCCCTAAATATTTCACATGCTCACAAAGAACTTTTAGATAAAGCCCTCCTATAGTCTTTAGTTCCTACCAATATAGAAATTGAACAATTCCAAGCCATGGTAAGACACATTGTGTCCCCCATCATCTTGTATTTACCAAAAGATACCTTCCTACCACCATGTACCATAACCAATCCCTATATCTAGAAGTTTATATCCATAAACACAAGATCAAAAGAGTATTGATAGATGGTGGAGCAGGTTTAAATATTTGTACTTTAATATTGGGCGATCCCACATGTAGCGCCCCTCTGAATCGATCTTTTTGGATTGTTGGCGTAATTTTTATTTGTGATTATGTTGATAATTAAGCCTTGTTCAATTAGCTAGTTAAATTAAATAGTGGTGTCGAGAGGAATCCGATCTTTCATCGAAGTTTAGAGCACACAAAATTATATGGGTTTGGCTGCATAGGAAGGGATTTTATGTGCATAGGTTGAATGAAACCTAAACGAAGGATGTCAGAAATTCTCTCGGGATTTAATTAAAGTATTAAATTAAATTATTAAATTTGTTTGAAGGGGTAATGATCCAATAGATCATATTATTTCTTTATTAAAGACGAAATCGTAAATTACAATTATAAATAATGAGTATTTTAAATTTAATATGGATTAATAATCCATTTATTATTAAAGTTTATTTATAAATTTAAAATATTTCATGAATATGTAAATAAAAATATAAAATTACAATTATAAATAATGTTTATTTTGAAATTTAATATAATGGATTAATCATCCATTTAAAATGTAGTTTATTTATAAATTTTGAATTATTTGGTTAAAGAGGTGAATGAAAGGTAAACAAAAGATAATTATGTTATTTTTATTTTTTTATGTAAGAATAAATATATAAACATATAAATAAAATTGATATAATGAATAAACTTATTTAAGCAGCTAAAGATTTATACATGTCTTTGGTTGTGCCCTCCACCTGGCTTCAAGTCTTTCTTCCAAATCCACATGTCCTGTCCTTGCCTTTTTCCTCCACCGGGCTCCTTGCTTTCCACGTGCTTGGTTTTGACTTCCTCTTCTTTGCATGCCCTCAACGTGGCATTGATTCCCACAAAACTTTGCCTTTCAGAGGGAGATTAGAGGCATGAAGGTCTTTTCATGAAGGGGGACTCTACGCATATCCAAGAGTCTTTGCTTTCCAGTGACCGTATTTCTAGAGGCATTTTTCCTAGCCGACCATTTTTCCTGGGTGATTTTCCTTTGTGAAATGGTGGGAAAAGTGTGATATTTTCAACTACTGCTTCCTGTGGGCAATATTTTGCATTTTTGGGGATCTAGAGGCGGAGTTTCCTAAGAGCAACCATGACATGGAATCAGTTGTTGGTCGTTTCCTAAGGAATGCCTTTATATGGTGTAGAAATTATGCCATTTACTTCTATCGGCATGTGGGCAGCAGTGTTTCAATTCGTGCAAAATCTTGAGGTAAGTCACTTGTTTTTGCTTCTTAGACTTTTTATTTTGGGAATCTGATCGTTGATAGATCACTTTAATGGTTGTGTTTTATTTCATCATAAAGCAATTCATGTGCCTCTTCTTTGCTTCTGCATTATTCATACCTATCTACCAGGGCACTTGCCACTGCAACATCAGGCAAGAATCCACCCCCACCTTCGTTATGTTCTAGTGGATTTCCTTACCGTATTCCAAGCTAGCATCTCTGCATAGACAGGCTAGGTGCTGCAAAAGGCTGTGGAGTTCGGTTTTTGTTAGCACCTGCCGATTGCATTTGCTTGAAAGTTTCTAAAGCCTTTTAACTAATCTGTTTTGTTCATATTCTACAATCATTTCATTCCATGAGATCCACTTTTCCTTGAGGTATTCTGTCAAATAGTTGCTTTCCTTTTCCATGTTGCAGACGTGAAGGTCAACCATGCACTCCTAATGATCAACTATATATGTAATGCATTAAGGGTACTGTCCCGTGAAGTATGTGCAGCCCTCATATACCAAACTGCCTAACTGCGCATACTTTGGACACAAGTGAAGATTACGGGGTTAGGACCAAAGATTCTGAGAGCTTCCTTGCGAAGCCCTTTTCATTCTGCACATTCTACAATCCCCACACTTCATTCCTTGAGTAACCTATCAATGTTGCAGTGTTTAAGACTTTGGAGGGTGTATAAACTTAAATAATTTCCCTGATACCTTTCGCAACCTGTCACAACTGATGTATTTAGGATCTAGGGAGTGTATAAGTTTAAACAATCCTCCTAATACCTTTGGCATCCTGTCACAGCGGAAACACTCAAGCATAGAAGACTGTACAGGTGTAAATAGCCTTCCTGATTTCATTGGGAACCTATCTCATCTGCTGCACTTGAAATTAGAATGAGGTAGAGGTTTAAATAATCTCTCTGTTGCCATTATCAACCTATCTCAGCTGCGGAACTTGAACATAATAGGAAGTTTAAAGGGGCTGGTGATATGTGAAGGACGTGCAACCCTCATCCTCTAAACCTGCATAACTGCACACGAGCAAACCTCGCATTGTTAGGATGGAAATGGTTCACACTTCCTAGCTACGAAACCTTCTTATTGCTATTTGTAGTTTTGGCCTACTTGTTTCCATAGTTCCTTTCAGATTCTACGTAACTAATCCCTTGAGCCTGTTTGTATTCGATTTGATTCTGCAGAAGAGAAGTGGCCCTTTATTGTTGTATTTTTTTTTATATATATATACTCTGATTGGGGTTATTTGGCAATCGTTTCCATTATCCTTGTCTTTTGTGTTTGCCCTTTTTTCTTTTTAGATTGTTTCATTTAACATCACCTATACTTTCCTCAAGCTCAACAAACCAGTACAATGATGAAATCGGTCCACAACTCTCAGATCAATTTCTCTTGCATCGATCATTTTCTATCTTTTATATAGCAGCTGATTTCGTAGTATGGTTCGTTGTGTTGTGCTTATTCCCCGTTTACTTCCTCTTCTCTAACTGATTTTAATCTATCTTCGAATGTCTTTCACTCCATTTTGATCAATATCTTTAGAGCAATGCAATTTGACATGTTGTTGAGCCTTATCAAGTGTATGTTATTTGGTCGGCTCTCCAAAGTCTTTAAGAGAATACGTAAAAGCTAGATAATTAATGGTACGTGTAGGAAAGTGTAACATTATTAGTAATCTATTAGATGAAGTAAACTTAGCACAGTAATGGCTTTCTTTTAAGGGCCACGTATAATTTCATCATGGAGATTTGTTTCTTACTTAAATAGTTTCATTAGTTTTCCTTTAAAGTGAAGCTTCTTCCATGGTGTGGGAAGGTCTTAACTTTAAGAGAATTAATTAAATAGAGATTTAGTGACCTTAGATTTTTTTAGAAAGAAAAGCATCTCTTTTGTTAATTTTAAATGTGTTTTTTTTTTAATTTTATATCTTTTCATTAAGAGAAAACAGATGGAATATATATTTAATACATTCATATGATTAATTAATATAATGCAAAGATGAGTAATCTTAATACAAAGCATGTATATATATCATGATTTTATTAAAAAGTGTATATTTAGTTATTCCCAAAATGTGTTTATAATTATATTTACTTATGTGAAAAGTAAATGATTTGTATTTTATTTAATATGATTTCCTTAATTATTTTAAATGAGTTTGCAATGATGTACAAATAGATTGTGTATTGATTATGTCCTTGAAATTAGTAAGTTTGAATAAATGTATTTCTAGTGACTGTTTGAGTTTGTTGATAGAGTTGGAAACTAAATTGGAAGATTTGTTATTATGGGTTTGGGTCAACGTTTAAAGCAAGTTAGAATATTGGAGAAGGGAGAATTAAGTAAAGTTACTTTTATATATATATGTGCATACTTTTAAGATGTTAACACTTAGATGATTGCTTCAAATAATCTTTTAAATGCTTACTCCCTTGAATTCTCTAATGATTGGATTGTAAAATTTGGAATAATTGAGATCATAGACAATAGGGTAGTACTGTGAGATGTAGTGAACTCTATTGATTTTAGGTTGTAGTTTTGAAAACTTGAATAATATGAATAGAATTAAAGTGATTAAAATCAAACTAGGTTAGAAGAAAACATTAGTTTAATTTATTATAGTTATATTAGTTTAAGAGAAAATTGACCTATCTATATTTTGATATTTGAAGGATGTGATTAAACAAAATAATTAAGTTATCTTTTCGTTAATTATTGAATATTGGTTCTTTCAAAATTATTGAACATTCGATATGCAATTAGTTATTAGATTAATTACTGATATAGTTAAATAATGAATTATTAAATAGGTTTACTGATTTAGGTAGTTGAAAAGATTGTTGAAATTAAGTAGATATTCATTGATTGGTCTTATTTGATTTATGTATTTATAGGCATAAATGTTAGGATTCATAAGTAGGAGAAATCTAATTGTGATAAAATGTGTTTAAAGTATTATATTTTAAGATGCCATAGTTCTCAAAAGATTTAAATGAATTTTCATAATGGAGATATTGATAAAATGGAAAGGATGTCTTAATTTGTTTTAGTAATGTGTTTTGATTTAGTGTTGAGTTATTGGGTTGATAGCTTGTATCAACTATTGTGTTAGATTAGTGGTATTTGGGAAATATTGGTTATTGTAGGAAGTAATACGTATATTTTGAAATATTGGTTATTGTAGGAAGTAATACGTATATTTTGTTATGTGATTAGGATGGATTGATTTCTTAGTGAAATAATGATTTAGAAGGAAATGAATTATTTATATTAGAAGTATTGTTAAAATGAATGAACCTCTTGTATTGGTTATCATGATTGAATGGTTTGATTTCGAATTGAGAATGTGTATCGTTGATTGTTGCCATTGTCATAATTGTTGTCTTTGTTAAGGGTGATTGATTGCCATACTACAAGGGTACCTTGAGAGGAGAAACAAAGGTCTCCCTTACGTGCCCAGTAAAATTTGTGTTGAATTTGATTATGTTTGCCTGAATCTGAAGATCTCTTTATGACAATGCAACTCTTATTCTACTCCTTTCGATTTATGATTATGAAACTTATATAGTCTTTTGGTGGGGTCCTTGATGATAGTCTTCCTTATTGTGTTAATTTTGATTGAGGAGACTTTGTTGCATTATCTTTCTTGTGGTCATATTTGAGATGGTTGGGAACCTGATATACTTGAATTACCTTCAATAGAAGGTTGTGGATTTATGATGTTTTTGGCTTCTAGAGGCAATAGAGGAACTTGACTTATGTTGATTTTTGCACAGTTGTTCCGTTGTGATTTATTGCTCTTATTTTAGATTTTGAGCTCATGAGTAGTACTTTGTACTATGGCGTTGACTTTTGATGTGGTGGGTGGTACCTCCTTTATTCTTGTTTTAGTGATATGGAATGGGTTTGCGAGATGGTTCATGCCTCGCATGTTTTGTGTTATATTCACCTTGATTTCTATGTGAGATAAGGTACACCTCTTGCATGTTTTGGTTTGGGTACCCATAGGGAGAGTGGCTCTTCATGGGGGCTGGCGCACAAAGGGGATGTTAGGGTAACCCATGGAAGAGTTTCCTTAAAAAGTGATAATTTAATTAATGAACTGGTGGGTTTTGGGTAAATAAATATTAAACAAGATTAATTGTGTTCCTCACCCATACCGTTAGTGCTATCATAGGCTAAGGATGGGATGAGAAGACCTGGTTGGTAAGATCACTGCCTTGTCCTCACGAAAGGTAAGTGGTTCCGCATGAGTCACCCTATGGAGCGGCGCCTTGAGATAGGCTGTTTGGATAACCATAGATGGAGGCGGTACCTTGTGATAGGTTGCCTGGATAATCCATGTAAGGCCATGCGATGACACTCTCCTACAGTACCCGTTTATGTTCCCTTGTTTGGTTGCCTCTGGGAGTGTTGTTTGAATTGTTGATGTTGTTGAGGAAATTGGTTCTTGGTGATTTTTGTTGAAGCCTCCAAGTTCTATCTTTTAGTGTTGCATACATGCCTCATGGAACTTGATTGATGTTAATGAAAGGTGCCTTGATAATTATTGTTGGTTTATCTTGTAATTTTATTTGAAGGCTTGGATCCTATTGTTGTTGGCACCTCTTATGGTTATTTAGTGTTGAGTTATAATCTTGACATTTGGATTTGTTGGAATTTTCATTATTTTTTTGGCTAAGTGATGGAAATGTTGTGATTTGTTATCTTATGTTGATGATATCCTTTTTGTGGAGTTTGGTTTGCTATTGGTTCATTTGATTGTTTTGGATTGCGGTATGGGGATCTTTCTTGTCAACTCTTAGCACGGGGGGTGGACTTTCGGATCCACGTGGTCAGGTGGAACGTGCTATGCACCCCATTGGGTCCCCAGCCGAGGATCGAGCTATGCAGATATGTTCCTTTTGTGGTGACTCCAGGATTGTACCCAAGTCTGAGCTAGACTTGTTACTTTGTATTCACTTTTCCAGTTGTATCATTCTATCTTATTGTATTGTTCCCATTGTTGTTGGGGAACACTTCTGTATCACTATCACTCTTGTACGATGTAACTTTTATTATCATTTTAATGAATGTAATCTTTGACCTTAATTTATGGTCTTTGTTGGATGCTTATCATGTTTGAAATGTATATTGACGCTTGGTACTATTATGAGACTTTGTTTCACATTGTGCAATTCTTAATGGTGTTGTGGTGTTGTATCTGTGGAAATATGTATAATTACGTCCATAGATGTGATAGATGGTTTTATGTATGTTATGGTGTGGATGTTTGTATTTTGTCTAGTAATTCTAAATAATGGTTAAGTGGAATACTTATAGTTAGTTAAACAACGTCTTGGCATGGGTTTATGTTATTAATGTTGTCACGTGTACCCCAAAGGACATGGTTTATGATGTATATGTTTAACTGAAAATTTATGTGTTGGTTGTTCATGTTCATCATATGTATTGTTCCACTTTCAAAAAAAAATTATTGTGTTTTTATTGTAAGTTCTATAGTTGTCCTTTGGGGTTAGCGCAGCGGGGCATTACACCACAATACTGGTTTACGATTTTTGGCCAAAGTGGACATTGAACTGATTTTTTCTAACTAAATATTCACTTTCAAGCACCTATAGCGGCTAAATAGTGAGGAATTTGAAGATGATGCAAACTAGTGATTACTTACAAAAAATAAATTTTAAATGAATTCATTTGATCCCCCAGAAGGTAAATTAAAAGTGGTTTTTTATTAACATTTTGATAGGTGTAAAGGAGACTTTATTACAGAGTATGGTTTAAAACTAGCAGGGTTTTATCCAAGGGGGTTTGATCTAAAGTAGTTTGATCAAACCCTCTTCAATTGGAATGCTTTAAATGAAACTTTTTAAGGCTTAAATCATTATATTTGTTTAAAATATTTGCTTTCAGCAAAAATTAGAATCTCCGAGAAATTGTAAACTAGCTTTGTGGGATCAACCTATTATAAGACAACTAGAATACTCTAAAGGGGTCATCGAAAGACAAAAAGGTATAACCATAAAGGCATATGAAGACAACCAACGAGACTCAAAGGGTACCATCAATCTTCCCATCTAGGTTGGACCAGCTATAGCATAAACAACTTGTCAATTTTTGGACCTTGAGTTACCTTATAACCTTATTCTAGGAAATTTATGGATACACACCACATAGGTTGTCATGTCCACTTATTACCAATGCATAAATTTCCATATAATGAAATGAAAGTCACTATTTATGGTGATTCTAAGCCCTTTCACTATTGCAAGAACTTAGAGGAAAATATCAAAAGATGCTCCAAGTTCCAAGAAATGATATCTATTTACACCTCATCCTCTTACTTTGACCCATCATCTTTATCTTCATCATCTACATCACATGCACCCATGCCTAAACTCAAGGTCCAAGTACAAGATGATGATTGTGGGGACTATCATCTCAAATAGTCCTTTTATATAGGGAAACTTCCACTATCTCCAAAGACAAATGGGAAGCTGCAACATTGATAAAGCTTCAACCACAATCAAATTCAAACCTCCAATTTTCTCCAAGTGGGGATGACTGAAAAAAGAGGTCATAGAAGAGGATGTTTCTACCTAGTTATACAAGGATGAAGAAGAAGAGCCAAAAACTTTCTTGTTTAATCACAATAGCAAAGGTTTACATCAACAAGGTATAAGGGAACCCATCATCTTGGAAAAATGATAAAAGTATCAAGGGCTCGGGTATGGTTTACCAAATAATGTTACTCCAAACACTAGGAATAAATATAGTGAAGAAATCCAACCTTCTCTTGTGGTTAACACCTCTAATGATGATGATACCATTGAAGACACTCCTGTGTATCACTAACCTATTCAAAAAAATTCATTAATACCATCACAAACCTGTCATTTGATCAGCCTTCCCAAATTAATGAACCCTAACTTGTCTACCCTTGATTGATTAGGACCAACAAAGAGCATCGATTTTGCAAATATTTGAAAATAATGAAGCAATTGTTGATTTTATGGGACTAAGAGATGGAATACCTCCTAGTGACCATAAAATACCTCCTAGTGACCATAAACCAAGATTTGACATAGAGCTTGATGAAAAGGCATACTTCAAAGAGAAACTTGGATCCTTCAGTCATAAAATATATATATATATATATCTCCTAGCAAAAACTATGATGTGGCACTTTTAGGTCAAGAAAAAGTAAAAATAAAGGACATATACAAGAGTGAAAACCTCTCTAAGGAACTCAAGGTTGAAGGATTCAACCTCCCAGGATATAATTGAACATCAAGAAAAATCGATAGCATTGGTGGAAGATTCAAAACAAATATGGAAACATCTGACTTGCCAAAGATAACATATTATACAACCTTGGATCCTAAGGAAAAACAGAACTTTGTATCCTTCTTAGAAGTGCACATGGTCATTTTTTATTGATCATATAATGAAATGTTAGGGCTAGACACATCACTAGTAGTGCATCATCTAATGGTCTTTCTAGATGCAAATCCAATAAAATAAAAGCTCTAAAATTTGCATCAACAGATAGCATTACTGATCAAAGTAGAACTACAAAATCTCTTGTATGTTGGCTTCATTAGGCCCATCGATTATCCTGGATGGTTATCAAACCTAATACTAGTCTCTAAGCTAACTAAGGGCATAAGGATATACACAAATTTCAGAGATCTTAATAAAACTTGTTCAAAACATGATTTTCCATTGCCAAATATAAACATCATAGTGGATCTAACCACGAGCCACAAAATTCCATCTCTCATGCATGGATTTTTGGGGTATAATCAAATCAAGATAGCTCAAGAAGACCAATACAAGACAACTTTCACATGTCCATGGGAAACATATTGTTGGAAGCCATACCATTTGGTCTCAAAAATGCAAGTGTTGCATATCAAAAAGCCATGAGGGTTGTCTTCCATGACATGTTTCATCACATCATGGAAGACTATGTAGATAATATTTTAGCCAAATCAGTGACACAAAAAGGGCATCTTGAAGTGTTAAGCAAGATATTTGACAAATTAGAAGAATATCAAGTAAGACTCAATCCAAAGAAATGTGTGTTTGGTGTTACCTTAGAAAACTGCTAGGATATATTGTATCCCAAAGAGGTATAAAAGTGGATCTTGTTAAATTTAAAGCAATTGTCAACATCCCTCCACTAAAGACTTTGAAACAACTCAACCTCGAAGGGAAGCTCCAATCCATTCAAAGATTTGTAGCGCAGCTGACAGACAAATGTCATCCATTTACTCATCTTCTCCACAACTATGTTGCATTTAAATGCAATGAGAAATGCCAACAAGTCTTCTAGAAAATAAAAGATTATCTAACATCACCTCTTACTTTGATGCCTCCAATACCAAAAATACCAATGATCATTTACATTTTGGCCATGTCAGTAGCAAAAGGCGCTTTACTAGCACAACACAATGATGTAGGAAAGGAAAGAGCAATCTACTACATTAGTCGAACATTAATGGGCTATGAGCTTAACTATACACCAATTGATTGAACATGTCTAGTCATTGCCTTTGCATCTTGCAACACAAAACCTTAGACATTATATGTTAGACCAATCAATCAAACTCATTTTTAAAGTAGACCCACTAAAGTATCTCCTATCTAAAGAAACACTAACAAGTCACATGCCTAAATGGGTAATGATACTTAGCGAATTCAACATACAATATATGGATAGAAAAGAAATTAAAGGACAAGTGATAGAAAATCAATTAGCCAGGGTACTAATATATGATCAAAATCCTTTGATATCAAAAAATTTTAATGAAGGAATTTTCTCAACAACTCTAACAAGCCAATGGAAATTCTACTTCAATGGATCCCACACTCATCATAGATCAAGAGCAAGCATCCTATTTGTTACTCCACTAAGAGGTATACCTAAATCATATAGGTTAGCATTTTCATGCACTAATAACATGCTTGAGTATGAAGCCCTCATCACAAGATTAAGAATAGCTATTCAATGAAAAAATAGAGAACTACAAGTCTATGGAAATTCACAGCCAATAATGAGTTGAGTCAATGATGATTATCAAACCAAAGATGATAAGTTGCTTTTCTATAAAAGAATGGTTGACAACTTTAAGCAATAATTTACCATTATCACCTTTGGGAGATACCCAAAATCAATAATAATGTTAGAAATGTTATGGTGACAATTGGGTCTCTTATCGATATGCCTCACAATAGTCACAAGTGTGAATTCCTTTTTGAATAATTGCTCGTGCTGAAATTTGGTGTCCCAAAATCTAAATTCATGTGCAAAATTGTTGGTCTTGATTCACCTCAATATCATGACCTTTACACCTACCTACAACATTGAACCATACAATCAAACCTTACTACAAACAAAATAAATCATTTATCCAACATTCATCCCACTTTACCATCCTAAGCAACACCCTATACTGAAGAAGTCCCAATGGTACATTACTTAGATGTCTTAACCCTAAAGAAGCAATGATTGCCTTGCAAGAAGTACTTGAAGGTGTTTATGGGTTGCATTCTAGTGGCCCTAACCTTGCTAAGAAGCTACTAAGGACTCGATACTACTGGCCCTCAAAAGAACATTAAGCAAATCAATTTTCCAAGAAGTGTGACAATGCTAGCAACATGGTGATCTCGTTCATGCCCCAACACAGGAATTACAACCAATCACTACACCATGGACTTTCTCACAATGGGGACTCGACCTCATAGGCAAGATATCCACTACCTCATTCAATAGTCATAAATTTATTATCACTACCATTAACACTTTACGAAGTGGATTGAAATCATCCCCCTATACATCACTGGAAAAAAAATAGTGAATTTCATTCTAAACTATTTAATTTGTCGATATGGTATTCCCCAAGCTATCATTACAAATAATGGCACACTTTTTAAAAACCATGATGTTTAAGATCTTTGTACTCAATTCCATATACATCAATTCTCCACACCTTATTACCCTCGAGGAAATGGTCATGCCAAAGCATCCAACAAACCATTATCAAAATCCTTAAGAAGATGGTCAATGACGCTGGTGACTAGCACCTACAACTAAATCCAACTGGTGGAGCTAGTTTAAGTTTTGGCCTTTTAAATTTTGAAAATCCTTGAATTGTGTAAGAAAGTGTTAAAAAATTACATTAGGGCATCCAAACCCCTGATATTTATCTTAAACCCTTGCACTTTTCTTATGTTTCATCATTGACATGTAACTGAAGTTGCCTATCCTTTAAGTGATAACCTTAAGGCTTCCATCTTGTGTGTTTTCCAACCCTTTTTGTTATAAAATCGAACGTTCCTATCTTTATGAATATTTTAATCTCACTTAAATACTTGGGGCTCTTTTGGGTCCCATGTGAACACACGTTGACATTTCACACTCTTCGATTCGTTAAATTCTTCATGTTCAAGTATTCCCTCCACAAGCTTGTGAAATGTATTTGCAACATCGACCTGTATAGGTGCTTAACCAATCAATTTTAAAAGGATACATTTTCGTGCTAGTATTTTAATTTTTCTAGTGAATCCCCCTCCTGTCATTCATGTACGCCCCTTTTTCCTAATTGTCTTAAGTGAATTTTAAGGCACATGCCTTTTTAATTACATCACATTACCCTTTGTTTCGATAAAACATTTCCTGCTTTTATTTTAGTAAAAAGCATGTATATAACCATTTGGTTCAAGATATACCTTCAAGTCCAATTCTTGAAATCTTGCCACATGTCCAATATTTTTTGTTGCTAATGTTTTGCAAAATGAATGTGTAGACATTCAAATTTGAACACTTCCATATAGTCAAAGTCGTCTCCTTAATCATCCCTCTACTCATTCAAATTGTCCCCTTTGTCGGTATTAATTAAATCACTCATTTAATTAATATTTCATGTCTTCCATAAGGTCTCTCAAAGTATTTAATTTAATAAATGTTTTTCCCCTCTTTCTTCTCTAAATTAAATAAATGCATCACTTTATTTAATTTAGTCATATTGTCTTTGGAAATTTTAAATTTATTTTTTAAATTCTTTATTTTCTCTCTCATTATCACATCCTCCAACTTTTGCAAGTTGGTTTTTAATTCTTCTTAGCAATCTAACCCTCTTTTTTAGTCATAATTACTTTATAATTAAGATATGCACACCCCTAATCAACATTAGGGTTTCATCCTCCATAATTTCCCACTTACTTATAAAGTGTCATTAATTAGTCTAATCAAATACTTGAACAACCTTAATCATTTAACTAGGTCATCCATAATCCTTTGGAATTTAAAATTGTTTTTCTCATCCCCATGAAAATATTTGAAGAATTTTTAATTCCCCAAATGTCATCTCACCCACATAGGGATAAAGACCACATACAGCACTCTATTCTCCATGTGAATCTTTAATTCAAATTTAATCCCCCAATGCACCCCTTGGAATTTAAAATTCCTTCTCTCATCCCCATGAGAATATTTGAGAAATTTTTTATTCCTCACATGTTCTCTCACCCACATAGGGAGAGGTACCACATAAAACATTATCTTCCCCATGTGAATCTTTAATTCACATTTAATGCCTCAATGCACCCCTTGGGATTTAAAATTCCTTCTCTCATCTTTATGAGAATGTTTGAGAAAAAATTTCTCACATGTCCTTTCACCCACATAAGGATGAGGAGGAATCTCAAGGTACTATGTACTATCCTTCCACCTCATATACACATCACCATTTTAAGCCACATCACATGCCACATTTAATCCCCTAATACATCCCTTGGGATTTAAAATTTCTTCTCTCATCTTCATGAGAATGTTTGAGGAATTTTTAATTCCTCACATGTCCTCTCACCTACATAGAGATGAGGAGGAATCATAAGGTACTATGTACTGTCCTTCCACCTCATATACACATCACCATTTTAAGCCACATCACATGTCATATGTTAAGATATGAGGGATTGTGGGTTATCAACTCACCTTAGTCCTACATCTTGATCTTGGTGGCTCAATCTTGACCATCCATTTCCCTAAGAGAATTCCAAATTATTTATAAATACCCCATTTTTTCTCTCATTTGGAGGAGGATCATGCATTGTAGCTAAACTCTTGTAAAATTTTATTAAAATCCATACTTAGACATTTTCATGTTTGCATCCACTTTCATTTATTATCATATCATCATCTAGCTTGCATCTTGTGTCATCCAAGGAGCATACAATACCAAAGATCAAAGAGTCAACCAAAAGATCAATTTGAGACAAGGTAAAAGTTTCATTTGTTGTTTTTATTTTGTGTTGAATCCAACTAGGTTAATCTTGAGGTGTAGATTGTTTTTAGTGTTATTTTGCACTCTTGTTTGTTGTTCATATTCTAGCGTATAGATTCGACCTATCACAGAATGAATGAGAATTTTAATGTCATCCACGAGACCAAGCATTCTAAGGGACCAAGAACCAAAAAGCCAAGGAATCTCCAAACTCTTTTCAATTTTGAATCTTCTATTATGAATTTTGACCAAAAAACTAGCAATCTTGTTGATCTTCTCCTCTTGAAATAACTCGTGTAAATTGTCAGCCTTTAAGTTGCTCTCATATTGGGTGTGGATGTCCCCATAAGCAATGCATTCCATAATAAAGTGTCATTTTGTCTCCACCACCCCTTCGTTACAAAAAGTGCAAATTCTATCCTCCCACACTTCCTTAGGTATCATCCACCTTACGGTTTCACATCTAAAATGGTATGAACTAGTCGTCAACTAAGTAATTAACATCCTTGCTTTACGTTTAATAGTTGCTCCTAAGTAGGTTTTTTCATTGTGCTCTCAAGTTGGGTTGAACTCTTTGACATAGTGAGTTTTATTTCGCCCAATCCACTTTGTCCACATGGCAATCCTGAATTTATTTGCAACATACTTTTTTATTTTTTCATTGATGTTAGGGCATGCAAGCTAATATTCCATTTGTTTAGCCATTTGTTATTTTGTTTCATCCATGTTTTCTTCCTACAATCTAAAACCTCTTCCACAACAATTTTGGGCCAACGATGATTATCCATGTTTTCCACCTTTAGATAGCTTAGCAACCGACTTATAGCTAAAGCCTCCAAAGGTCAAGTTTTTGATTCAACTAAGAGAATATCATAAGGGATAGTAGTTTTGACTTTGAGGTTGCAAGTGATAAGATGCTTTTGGATTCTTTCAAGTTGTCTCCAACTATGATTAGACATGTTACTTCCCCACACCTCGCAACCATAGAGAACCACTAGTGTGACCAACAAACCAAAGAGTCTTTTTGGTTTTCCAATCCCAAAATTCAGCCTTCCTACACCTTTTTTGGAGTAAGAAAGAAATCTTTCAACCCCCTTTATCCTTTTAGTACTAGCAATCTCCCAACCGAGCTTATAATGGAAGTTAATCCCAAGGTATTTATATTATTTCACTATTTCCAAAAGATTACCTTCAAAAAGAAAGTCATCTTGTTTTCTTTTCTTCCTCAAGGAAAAAAATCATGACTTTGGTCTTGGAGGTGTTCACCTGCATCCCAACATTCTAACAAAAGAGATCCAAGGCCTTCAAAAGCTCTTTCAAACCATGGGCAATTTTTGAAATTAGGATAAAATCGTCAGCATATAGCAGCAACTTCACCACATAACCAACAAGCTCTTTCACTATTTCCAAAGGATTATCTTCAAAAAGAAAGTTATCTTGTTTTCTTTTCTTCCTCAAGGAAAAAATCAAGACTTTGGTCTTGGAGGTGTTCACATGCATCCCAACATTCTGACAAAATAGATCCAAGGCCTCCAAAAGCTCTTTCAAACCATGGGCAGTTTTTGAGATTAGGATAAGATCATCGGCATACAGCAGCAACTTCACCACATAATCAGCCAATTGGATACCCCCTGCCCAACCACCCCCTCATCGGTTTTGCTTAACCAATCTTCTAGTTTGTCAATGTATAACCCAAGAGAGTGGGGGATAAGGGTAGCCTTGTTTGACCCCTATTTGTTGCTAGCAAAACATTCAAACATTCCTTCACTAGTTCTAATTTTAGCCCTGCCATGTTCATAAAGTCTATGCACTGCAACCCTATACTCATTTGAAATACTTAATTCATCCATTATGTTCCACAATTTGTCTCTAGGCATCGTATCAAAGGCTTTTTTAAAATCAACAAAGCAACAAAAAACTTTCTCACCTTGTGTGTCCCATATTTTTTCAATCAAATGTCTAAGAGTGATGCAATGGTCAATAATTGAGTATTTAGGCCTAAAGTCAACCCACCCTTTCGCCTTTTTTCCCTTTTTTTTGCCCAATTGTTGATTCTACATTCTAACATGCTCCCAAAAAACTTGCCAAGGGTAAAATTGACCATAATAGTGCAATAGTTAGATGGATTATTGATTTCACCACTTTTGTAAAGAGGGATGACGACACTAGTTGTCCATTCAATCAAAAAGCCAACACGAGTGACATCATTGAACATTCTTTTGATATGAGGAGCAAAAATTTCAACTCCCCACTTTAAAAATTCAGCTTGCAACTCGTCTATGTCCAACACTTTACCATTTGCCAAATTTTTTATACTTTGTTTGATATCTTCAATTGAAAAGAGCTCCTTTGATGTGTTGATTATGGGAGGAGAAGCTTTCCCTTGAACCCTCTCATAAATAAATCTTGCATACTCTTAACCATTAAACATCTATTATGTCATTTTCAATTTGTTTTCTTTTTTGTTGTAGTTCCCTTCAAAAACCTTTGAGATTATGTTTTCCCAAGGAAATTAACTCTTTCCTTCTTGTGTCTACATACTTTTCTTTTTTTGTTCTCACCAACTTCTCATACTTCTTATTTTCTTTGTTCAACCTATTCTCTTTCAAAGATCTCTTAGTAGCCTTACAATCTTCATCATACCAGGGGTTAGCCAAAAAAGTGTTTGCAACCCCTTTCTTTGGACAGGACCTTTTACAAGCATCTAAAGCCTTATGAATAATACTTTGGACAGGACCTTTTACAAGCGTCTAAAGCCTTATGAATAATAGGAATAAGAAAATTGTTGTCGAAATGACCACTAAACCCACTGGCAGCCTTGTCCCCGTTATTTTTTTGTTTGAAGAAAACCCTGCTTTAGAGCAACCTTGAATAGGTTCTAATTTTCTTTACTTAGGAGTATTTTTGCTTTGGTGATAACTTCATTTAGCTTGTTGTGGGCCAACATGCTATGTTGGTTGTTTGAGATCATGTCAAACTTAACAAATAAAAGATCGTGATCAAATTTCAACTCAAAGGGACATTCTGTGATCTCAAACTCCACAACTCTAGGAATACACCTTTGAGAGCAAATTAAGGAGTCCACCAAATTATATAGCTACAAGTCCCTAATAGCTCAACCCCAAAGTGCGAAACATTCCCATTTTTGTCTTGAAAAGTCATTTTCCAAGGTTGCTCTACTTCCTCTTTCAGCCATAAAGGATTATTGATTCCTTGCTCTTCATTATTCAACTAGAGAGACTGATTGTTAGCAATCCTAACATCGAAATCCCCAATAAGAACTATTTCTCTTAAAGTGCTAAATATAGAAATGTCTTTTTTTAATGCAACATACGAATCTTGGCTATCTTTCTATTTTTATAAAACTTCGAATTCTATAATGCAAAATAGCAAGCAACGAATCTGAAAATGACCCCATTACCTATTATTTGAAGCCATATGTACTATTTATTCAAGTCTTCTTTCTTGACTTTTACAATACCATCCCACCACTATTTGATTAAAAGAGTTACTCCTCCATCACCTTTACATGTTTCATTTTTTTTGTTTCACACTAAAATTTTCTTGTAACCTCCAAATTCAAGGACTTTACAGCCATCATGTTCATGTGTCTTAGTGAAAATAATAATGTCTTGCCTTTCAACTATGGGCCCCAAACCAAATCCTCGCCTCCATGGATAACCTTTACAATTCCAACTTATTATATGCAAAAACTCATGTGGGGCCCTTTAATCCCTATTTTTTGTTTGCTAAATGATCATTAATTTGGGTTGTCCCTTTTTTCAACCATGCCCACTTTGTTTCACTCATTGCTTTCACTTTCTCCCATTCTTTTCTTTGTGTTTCTTGTTGGGCAAAGGTCAAATCTTCATCTAAAGTAGAGATGTGTATACTTTTGAGTAATCCCCTATTCTTTAAAATTACATTTTTGTCTTCTATATTCCTCATGGTAATTCTTATATGTTTATCCCTTCTTCCCTCTATTTTTCTTCCAATTATGTTTGCTTGCTAAATAAGCCCCCATCCACTTTAGCAAGTCTTTGAAGAAGTCTCTTGCAAAAATGTGAGTTCTCTCCTCTCACCAAAATCCTTCAAACCTTTCATAATGATATTTTGTCTTTACTTTGTTTGTTCTTTTATTTTTCTTATTTGCACCTTGATTTGTTTTTCTATGATTCATTTCTATTTGTTTGATGATCCTCTTACAACTTGTGACCATGATTTAGCTTCTTCTATGCAATTTTTCAATTGAATTTCTTTTAGTTCCATATCTATCATCATTGATTGTAAGTGTTAGCATCTTTTCCCTTCACCATTTTTGTTTTTCTTAATATTGGCCACTTTTAGGTAGTCTAATTCTTGTTTTAATGCAGCCAATTCTAATCCTTTTATTTGTGTTGTATCTTTTCCCTTCACCATTTTTATTTTCTTAATATTAGCCACTTTTAGGTGGGTCTAATTCTCTTAATATTAGCCACTTTTAGGTGGGTCTAATTCCATGATTTGGCCTCTTCTATGTAGTTTTTCAATTGACTTTCTTTCAGTTCCACATCTATCATCATTAATTGTAAGTGTTGCATCTTTTCCCTTCACCATTTTTGTTTTTCTTAATATTGGCCACTTTTAGGTAGTCTAATTCTTGTCTTAATGCAGCCAATTCTAGCTGTCCTTTTTCCATGTTACTCTCCATGTTACTCTCTAAGCTCTTTTAGGTAGAGTCTAATTCTTGTCTTAATGCAGCCAATTCTTGCTGTCCTTTTTCCATGTTACTCTCTAAGCTCAAGATTTATTCTTTGAGCACCTTATTTTCTCTTCCCACTTTGCACCAAGACTCTATAACCTCTTTTACTTTATTGTCCTCACACAACCCCTTCATTTCTAAAATTCCAAACCTCTTTTTCATGCTCATGAGCTCCTCCACATACAACTCTGACAACCACATTAAAGAGGTGGACATAAGGGTTCCCACTTTGCACCAAGACTCTATAACCTCTTTTACTTTATTGTCCTCACACAACCCCTT
This sequence comes from Sequoia sempervirens, assembly GCA_007258455.2. NCBI lineage: Eukaryota > Viridiplantae > Streptophyta > Pinopsida > Cupressales > Cupressaceae > Sequoia > Sequoia sempervirens. The sequence goes on along the minus strand of VDFB02293170.1, from coordinate 44,305 downwards.
CATTTCTAAAATTCCAAACCTCTTTTTCATGCTCATGAGCTCCTCCACATACAACTCTGACAACCACATTAAAGAGGTGTACATAAGGGTGTAAACGTCTTTATTTTCATGAGGAACATACAACTCTGACAACCACACTAAAGAGGTGGACATAAGGGTGTAAACGTCTTTAATTTCATGAGGAATTTCTACGTTTTTATTTTCATGAGGTATTTCTATCCTGACAACTTTGTGTCATGCACTTTCGTTATGCTCACCCTTGATTCCCTTGATTCCGAGTACTTCATACAGTGTATCTTTTAATCGAACACAATTATGCTGATCCATTCTGCTTTCTTCCTTTCCATAAACAGTGTTATCTTTCATATTGTTTCTATGGTATTGAATTAAGCGCTTTTAGTCATAACTCACTTCCACCTCACTTGTCATATGTATCTTGTGTTTCCGATTGTAACTCACTTCCACGTTTCTCTATCCCAAAAACTTAAGAGCTACCAGTCCTTGCTCTCCAACGCTTCTGTTCAGACCCACTCACCTCGTACCTCCACATACAACATAGTTTGAATTATTTCTGTTCTATATCCAACTCTTTCCAATCCTGCAAGCTCATGTAGAGTTGTCCATCCTCATCTACAGTTCCTTATTTTGTGTGATACGTTGCATTATTATCTATATCGGATAGATAGATTGCGTATGATAAAATGACAAACGCAATGAAGATGTTGCATTCTTTGTACATGATTACCTAACCCATATTCCTAAAGCTTATGTTGATTTCCTGACCACGAGATTGAGAAACAAGATATGTCAGCTGGTTTCAACCATTGTCCACCAGCTCAGTTGGAAACATGAGCACCAAGGAGACGCAAGCCCTAAGAGCTTCATTCTAAAACTTCAGAGACGAGGAGACAATCACCAGCTTCAACGAATGGCACAGACAAAGAACCACCTAGAGAACTAGCTGTTGAGAACAACCAAGAATACCTGTCATGAGAAACAAGGCAATGCCTTGCATGTGCAAGGAAGACTACTTAAACCCTTGCTCCAGGTTAGACAATCACCAGTTTCAACGAATGGTACAGACAAAGAACCACCCAGAGAAGAACTAGCTGATGATGTTGAGAACAACCAAGAATACCAATCATGAGAAACAGGGCAATGCCTTGCATGTGCAAGGAAGACTACTTAAACCCTTGCTCCAGGTAAGACAATCACCAGTTTCAACGAATGATACAGACAAAGAACCACCCAGAGAAGAACTAGGTGATGATAACAACCAAAAATACTAGTCATGAGATACAGGTCAATGGCAATTGGCCTTGGGTGAACAGGTAATATCATCGATGGGCCCTGAAATGGATATACTTTTAGGAAACAGCTGTTAGGATCTATATTGTGGAAAGTTCCGGTTAAAAACTGTTTATTAATAGATCACCATTTGGATCGTCTTAATATCAGAGGCTTTCATAGATGTTTACCTTTTTCCTTCAAAAACAATGAGCGTATTCGGTTTTTTTTTCAAATTTCCCTAAAAATTTGAGCAAACAATGAGCATATTCGGATTTTTTTCAAAATTCCCTAAAAATTTGAGCATAGTAGCAAATCTTTTTCAAGTTCAACGACTCTTAGCTAACTATTCAACCCTACCAACCAAAAGCCCGTGTTTGTGCAATTACCCCGTGTGAACACTCGGACTGTCGATCCTTTTGATTGCCAAAAAAAAAATTACTGAAATCCCTCGTATTTGTAATAACTTTAAAGGTAACATCATCTAATCCTTATGTTCGTAATCACCTGTTGAGAACGTTTCGACTCCTCATTCTTCCAACTAAAACAAGGGCCAAACAAAAATGGCTTTTGATAAGATTAGCATAAAATCATTTCAAGAGCATATAAGAAAATATTGATAAAATTAGCATAAAGTCATTTCAAGAGTATGTGTTCTTAATTTCAAATATTTGTATACAATACAAATATCTGAAATTAAGAACACATGCTCAGCCTTGTAACGGGAAAACGACCTTCAGAAAAATGCAAAAAAAAAAAAAACAAACAGACTTAAGAGGCCATTGACTACTGAAAACTAAACGCAATTAAGAAGATTAGATAGGGCTTATTATAGCATTCGGCCAGAAAAACACCCATAATATGATCCCCTGAAAATTAACAACCAAATATGTAATATACCATAGCCTCAGAAATCAATGGTGATTGTCATAATCAGCACAGTTGATCTCAGAGTGGTGCATGACATTAATTTCTCATCATTGGCTAAATCAAGATGTGGAAATCAGAATGTAATTGTCAATCATCATATAGCACAAATGCGTGCTAATAAGACTGGGGCGACAATCATAATCATCATATTCCATATAACACGAACTGTGCAGTCTCAGCCGAAAGATGGTGATAATGTATGAATAATCACATATATCATATCAGCAAGATACAAATTTTCATCCTCAACCACACATATACCTAATAGTTAAAATTAAACTCATAGGCTAAATAACTAGAAATAACTAGAAAGAAAAAATAAAACCCTAGCATGAGGGATTAAAAAGTGTCAGCAGAAAAAAAGTAACAGAAAAGCCAGTAAGTTAAGCCATCCGTGTCGCAAGAGCTGCTGTGTAAATATTGGCCTTGTTTACGAGATGCCCTATCCTTGCATTTTTATTAGCTCCAGGCACCAGATACCAGAGGCCGTATTAAAGCATGACCTCTACACTTTCTTCATGCAAATCTAGTGCTAAATAGGTGGAGTATTAGTCACTATCTCCTATATAAAACCAGGCCACAGTCACAGGAAAATTACAAGTAAAGCCCGATACAGACCCTAAAGATACAGAAAATACAGTTCGATAACCTTTAGAACTAAAATATAAGAGCAGCAAGAAACGCATACAAACCGTCTACCTAGACAAGGCGATAGCAAAGTCTTCTATAGTTCGCCCTCAACCTGCAAACGATGCGCCTCCATTGCTGTATAGGGGTTTGATATTAATTTATAGAAAGAGTACATGGCTTAGGTTTAGGGTTTCAAAGGGATTTTCAAAGATTAGAAAGAGTCTATATTAGGTTTCTTTTATTCTTCGGGAATTGTTTAATCCATGGAGTAAGGGGTGTGGAGAGGGAAAAAATTGTTTAGAACGTAAATTAGAATTTTGTTAAGAAAAATGAGTTTTTTTTTTATTATTATTATTATTTATTTAAATTTTTCATGCTTTGGGGGTGGGGATGGAAATTTCCCTTATATTTGTCAACTACCAATCACACCTTATTGTGCAATGGGTACGCCGAAGAGGTGTGGAAGGTCAATTTGGAAAAAGATAAAAAAAATTGGTACATTTGTGCAATAAAGATTTCATTGGAGAAGTGGTAAGCATTCATTTAGAAGGATCCAAAGATGATTGAAAAAAACCCTTTGAATCAAGAAAATAATCAAGCTCCTTTATCATAAATATCTACATGCATGGTTCCATATTTTTGGCATTAATATTTTGTCATTATAAATTCTCCTTGCTAGGCTTGTCATTATTGGTACACAATTTAAATGTTTGGTGAGTTTGATTAATTTAACTGTCAAATGTTATATCGTTAGCAACACTATCCATCGGGGTTTTAAATAAAAAATCAAAAATTATTCAAAAGACACCACACACCAATAGATGACAAAAATGTCTCATGCAATGACTTTCTAAAATGAGACTATTTGAGTTGTTGTGTACCCTAAAAAAAACAAGGATAAAATAGTGTCCAGCCATCAAGAAAATTAAAAAAATGTACTTAAGTTTTTTGCACACTAAGGTAGAATGCTAACAAAATTTATGAGATTTGGCTTTACACTACGAATTGCATTTCTTCACTGGTGCAGTATGACCCATATCTGGGCTTGAGGTAGTCACACTCTATGTAAATTACTACATGATTGGATGCATGCACTACATTCAACACATCAAAATAATGTATTGAAATGCATGTTAATATGTTAAGAGAGTATGTGAATCTACAAATTCTAGCCGATGCATTTGTCTTAGTCTTCTTGTTAAGAAGACTAAGAATATGTTAAGAAGACTACATTCTTGTTGCTAGCAGACCCAATTGTTTTATATTCCATGATTAATTAGTTGCAAAATCCCAAGACCTATCTGAACATCATATCTCATAATGTTATCATCTGATTTGGTTAGGTATTTCCACGTTTTAGCTCATTGCATCTATATGCACTATAAATTTTATATGATGTTAAATATAAATTATGCCATTTTTGGACCCAAGGGGATCATGAAATCAAGTTCAAAATTATGTGAGCATCCAAGGTCTTAGTGAGTTGAACCATTAACCACTAAACTTCTTTATCACTTAAATTCACCCAGTATTTCTAGTTTACCTTAATATACATGCAATAGCAAGGTTTTTAACTAAAGTTGAACTTATTTGTTTTTAGACTTTATGCTTAAACCTTTGGACTTGAAACACTAATGAGTTAGATCTAACCCTTTTGCAAAAGTTTGAGGTCCAAATGAACTAGATATTCATCAAAACATAACTTTCTAGTTCACTTATAATTTTTCATAACCGCATGATAATGGCATCATGTTGATGTACAGCTTGTGGATATTTCACCTCCAAGTGAATTGCTTCTATACAAACTTAATTTTCTAGTTCACTTTGTTTTGCTTGTAATCATACATCAATGATATCATCAATACATCATGCTTGCATTATCAATCGCATTGATCAACTTAATGACCTACCTTGAAGGGAATGACATCATCTTCCTTTATGATGATGTAATTAGCGGGGAACCTAATACTTAGTGTTAACATTTCCTAATCCCTTGAAATCCCCTACACCAAATAGCAACCAAATTATTTGCAATTGCAATAAAATGACTCCCAACTACATCAATGCTAAAATTAGTCAAAAAAGTTGTTGGAATTCAAAATTTTAATGCAATTTTGGAAAGGTTGACTATAGGGAAGTGCAAAAAAGGATTTTCATCTAAATTGAAACATAAAAATAACTTGCTAAAGGAATTTCTTGAAATATATCAAAATGCATTCTCGTTGGATTTGGTTGATGCCTACTTAGGATCGCATTGATTGTGTTTTTTTATTTTTTATAATTTTCTCTACTTTAAATTTAGTTTTATCATATTATTTTGCCATCAAATGAAATTTAGCAAATAAAGAAAATTTACAGAGTGAAGAGAAAATACGAAGGTGAGAATTGTGAATTTGATAATTGAATTGTTGAAAGTTGAACATGAAAGAAGCATCAATGTTCACAAATCTATTCATAAAGGTTTGATGAGTAACAAGACAACCATGTATGCATCCAAGTAGACACATAATCTAAAAATTACAAGTTTTCCACATAAAATGAAATTACAATTGGGTTTGAATTTGGTTTTAATTGCAATTAGTTTTGGATTATTATTTTTACCCAATTTTGAAAAAGCAAATTTCTTTTTTGAGGTGAAAATAATCTTGTCATGGTAAAAACTTAAAACTCTAATTAAGGAATTGAATCAACCAGAACCCTAGTCAAACAAGTTAAGGTAATTATGGACCTTTTAGCAACTTGCAGGACTAGTTAGCAAAAGAGCCAAAGACATAAACTTCCAATTTCAAGGAGTAATCCACAAATTGAAATTATGGCCGAGGTTTGGTATTGTCTCTAATACCAATTTAAGGCACATTGATATGGATGAATTCCATGAGAGAATCATGATAAAAAAAAAATGCTAGTCCTTGGGTGATGAATATAACACAAAGTGGATTACACAAAGCTGCAAGGTTTCTTATGTCTATGGATTCTATGAAACTTATGTTAGAGTGCATTCACATATATGATGCAAACAAAAGATTGGTCATTCACAAGGGTGGAGAGTATATGGAATTGACACCAAAAGGCATTTCCTGAATGTTTAACATTCTCATGCACCCAATAATGTATCATTTTGAAAAGGATAAAGTTGCTAGTGAATTTAAGGATAACAAAGAAAAATGCAAAAGATCAATATAATTTGGATGGATGTTGAAGGATAAAAAGCCAAAATATCAGGTCCTGCCAACAATAGTTGAAAATTTTCAATGGATACACCAAACAAGGCATTTGTGGGTCCTTCAAATGCAGTGACTTTAAGAAGAGCACCTGTTCCATCGTCCAAATCCACTTTTACCATGTATAGCTAAAATCACATTCAGGGAGATCAATAGAACACTTTGGGTAGTGAAAACTATTGGGGTTCTTTTGTACAACATTTTTCTTACATTTTTTATTTCCCACCGTAAGAGGACAAGAGAGGTGATAAAAGTTGTCCAAGTGGACTTTTAATATGCTTTCTTTTACACAATTTTTTTTAAAGAGAGTTTGTATTATTGATCAATGCAATGTCAATTGGATTTGCAAACTTGTTGGGAGAAAGATGATCTAATGAGAGGGAAAGAAAAGGGCTTGCATTCCCTACAATGGAATACCAACCATGTAACATTGAGGCTTCTAACAATTCTGGATTTATTACAATTGTAGTTGCAAATATAGTATCAAGAGCTTTTCCACGTCAAGAGGTTGTACATCCAGATTTGATCAAGATAATTGGAGGGGTTGGAAGAAGAGGGAAACCAAATAATTCTTTCCCTTCAAATTCAAAATGATGACCCCAAAGTGTAACGTCAATGGTCAAACATGACATGTCTATGATTATTGTAGTACACTTGAGTGTTTTAGTTCCATCTCTCTTATGGATGGTTGATACGAGGGAGATAGATAAAAGTATGCCAATAACATCAACAAGGTTATTAATAGGCAATGGTAGTAGGGAATATATGCTCTTGATATGTAAGTCGTGCATGGGTATTGTAGAGTCTACACAAGTTGAAGGAGTTATTATTGATGAGTTTTGTAGGAAAATTTCAAATGGGTTTGTCGAGCTACTGTATTTTGTATTAGAAAATTTTATGTGACCGTTACAAATAATGTATAGTCTATTAGAGTGCACAAAATTGTAGAACTCATCAACAAGTTCATTGAAGCATTTGATATGTATTTCAAAGCTTGCTTTATCAATGAGGTCAAAACCAAAAACTTTTCCTTCCTAGCCAACATTTTGAAACTCATGGATTAGAGTCTTTGTTAATGCTCTACCCTTAATGGACCAATGCTTATAGTATGGGGTCAAAGTTTTGATGGGAAGTATTTTATAAGGGGATATGGTTGGTTGTTGGGTAGATATTACATCTTGTTGTAAACCAATTGGGCCTTGGGAGCTAGTAGATGGAAAATGACTTGTATCTTGGAGAAGAGGAGTTGGAGTGCCAACGAGTGGTGCTTTATTTGAGAGCATTTCCATATTATTGATAATTATAGCCTTGCAATCGAACGACGTAAATGATTTAAGAAAATCACATAAATGAATGAGAGCAATATTCAAAAGTAGAGTATGGATGGACATATGTGTAGTTGTCAAACACCTTGGATGTATATTCTTTAAGGTGGACAATAGACCTAGTGACCATAGCTTTTTCAAAAATAAGATTGTTGAATTGGTTGGGAAGCAAATTTGGATGGGTGTGGACACCATCAGAGAGTTGAAGCCAATATTTAACATCTGTAGAATGAGACTATTGTATAGCATCTATGGATGTAACCTATAATGAAGGGTCAAGATCAAACATGCCTGCAATAATTTCTTCAATGGCATTTGGAGTTGGAGTTTCCATCGAGAAGGTGAAAGCGAGTTAAAGTTTTGTGCTTACGAGAAAGTTGTGAGTGTTAGAATTGGTTATTCTGACGAGTAGAATAAAGGTGCTTCTTAATTGTGAGATTGTTGTTAATGGGGAAAACCATAAATGAAAGGTAAAGAAGGGAAGCGTAGGTTGGATAATATACATCCACATAGTTTATGTACATGTTTATCAAACCAATGGTTTGTGGAGGAGTTAAATTTTATGCAAGGTATATGGTATAAAAATTTCTTGGAGTTTTCAAATTCAAAACAATATTTATCAACATATATGTGTTTAGTTTTTAAGATTTACAAATAGCTACAAATTTCATATGGAAACAAGCGTTTAATTAATTAATAAATTTTAATTTACAAGAATGATAATTGAAAAAACACCATTATGTACATGATAAACAAATATATTGTTAATATTGAAACTCTTTTGGCAAAAGACAATCTAGTTTATTTACATTGCAGCCATAAGTAGGCTTAGTATAGGCACAACAAAAAAACTTATAACATACTACAAGTTGTCAAGGTAAATCTGAAATGCATCGATTATTGTGGGTGTTGTAGCCATAGAAGACTATCTAGTTTCTTTACATTGTATCCATAAGTAGGCTTAGTATAGGCACAACACTATCTTTACAAGGCATATGTTTAGTTTCTTTACATTGCATCCATACAAGACTATCTAATTTCTTTACATTGCAACCATAAGTAGGCTTAGTATAGGCACAACAAAAAAAATTATAACGGACTATAGGTTGTCAAGGTAAATTTTAAACACATTGATTATCGTGGGTATTGCAACAATTTTATAGTGTTCAAATTTTGGCTCCCTTAGGAAATTGCACAATCCCTCTAGTTTTGTGCAACTGGATTGGAAAGTTAACACTAAGGATTGAAGCATCTTCACATCCAATTCTTTGATAAGACTTGTTTGATGACTTGAAATTTTGACATTGTCAACAATGTTGAGGCAACTATTAGCTAAAGTTGTAGCAAGATGTTGAATGTTTGTGTGAACAAAGTCGCATTTATTCATAGTAGATGATGACTTTGATACTGCCAGTGTTGGATGCATTGGAATGGAGGGGCTTGGTTTTTTAGTGGTCGTGTTGCCACTAGAAAGTTGAATGATGTGAGGAGTAGTTAAATGTGTAGCCATGACCTAGCATGAGTGGATAAAATATATGTATAAGTTGAAGTACAACATAAGAAGGAAAGCATGTATTAAATGAATGAGCAAAACATGGCACTTAATTAGAAATGAATTAACAAATTTCAAGAACTGTGTATTACATGTTGCACTTTGCAAACATTAGATCAAACAAACAATATATAAAATAAACATTTCTGTAGACACTGAAAAATATCCTAAATCATATTATACACTCGAATCACGTATATGAACATCATTTCCTCTCAAATCCATCCTCTTTTCACTTAATTAATTAAATTAGCCTAGCTATTTAATTAATTACACCATTTACATCTATTAACCTAATTCATTAAATCAGGTTTATTCACCCCCTTTCACGCTAACATTTCATCTCATTAAAGTAAATAAATCAAACTATTTAATTTAATTCCCTAAGTCATCTTATTCGATTAAATAACCATAAGTTATTTAATTAAATGTCATTTCACCATTCCCCATTCATTAAATCATTTAATTTAATGAATATCACTTGTAATTCTTCTAATTCCCCTAATTGTATGATTAAACTTTGTTTAATTAGCAATCATCTAATTAATCCAATTCCTCCCACTTGCAAATGAATATTCCTACTTTGCACAATTTAATTTGGTTTTAATTAACTAAATAACCTTTTTCCTCTCCCATGAGAATATTCCAAAGAATACTCTCTCTCCTCCAATCATTTGAAAAAGGGAATATTCTCACTTGGCTTCTTGAGCAAGATAAACTTGAAACCTCTTCAACAAGTTAACTTTTGACCTCTTAAATAGGTCAAAAGTGTGTTTGTTTGGAAGGAATGAGAACCCTTGATTAAATCTCATCTTGCATTCTCACCCATTGATGAGAATCCATGATCCATTCCTCCCATTTCCTCCATCCTTGACTATTGATTAGCTTTTTCAATCTCAACTCTCCATTTCTCATTTGTTTTCCTATAAATAGAACACTATTTGGAGACAAATGGATCCATCTTTCAATTGCAAACTTATGTTGTTGAAATCACTCACACTCACACTCATACTTTGCTCACATTTAGCATATTTTAGTTCATTTTTAGTTGCATAATAGTTTTAAGCTTCCATTAATGGCTTCCATGCATCCATTTTAGCTTGTTTATAAATTAGGGTTTGAATCTTTTAGCTTAGAATCCGCTTATATTATCTTAGCTTTTGCATATTTAGATCATTTTAAGCATAAATCATTTTAATTTAGCTTGCATCGTGTTCAATTTAGCATAAATCATGTTTTCATCCACATATCACAACGGTTTCATCAATTCTCTTCAATAGAATTGATTGAAACGAGCTCACTGATCACAGGATTGGGAAAGGGTCGTTGTTCCACATCAACACAACACCAATTCCAAAACAAGATAAGTTTTAAATGGGTTGGAGTAGGCATTTAACTACTTTCGTAGTTTGTAGTGTTCAATTTCAATAAATGCTTGGTTTAACTTTCATTTGAATGATCTTGTTTGAGATTAAGTATTAGTGGCTATGATATGCTTCAATTCTTCATGGATCAAGCGTGATCGGACCATACTAGTATCCTTTCTATATTTTGGTGCTAGGAGGGAAAACTGATCAATTTTTTTCAATTTCTAGCTCAAATTTCATTCATTTTAACTTTTGTAGGAAACAACAACGGCCAAAACAATTTCAGAGACACACTTTGTTGGGTGTTTCCATATAGTCACATTATCATCATTTCAAACAACGATGCCTATTAAATTCATCGACATTGATTAAACAAATGACAACACTACTACTTTATCAAGGTATTGAAGATTTTCAAATGGCAACACCCGATTAAATAACAATGCTATTGTGCTCTTTGTTTTTTTCTATAGAGTGATGCCCTTATTCACTAGAGAGACACTATCGTGTGTAGTGACACCCAAATTTGGTAAGAAGTTTAACAATCATTTTTTCAGCATGTGTTTTAATTTTTTCGATTCATCATAGTACTAACCTGCCTCTAACGTTGTTTTGGTTTTTAGACTAACGCGATTTTGTAGGGTTGGATGACACAAAGTTAAAGTGAAGAATCACTTTCTTATCAATATTTTATGATTGTAACAAGCGTTTGATGCTTTGGGGCAATTATAACCCAATTTATTATGTTTTTTACTTTATGTTCTAGGACCTCACTAAATTTTATTCAGGTTTAAAATGAATGCTCAAATGGGACTAAAATTGAACCCTCATCTCATCATTGTCTTTTGGGTTTAAAATTGAACAAGGCAACTTAACATTTCATTTGGTGCATAAAATGAATTCATCTTAGCTCTAGTTGGTAAAATGAATCAGTTTCTACTTTGCTATGACACACTTGTAGTGTGTATCCAATCCCCTTGCACTTCGTGCAGTCCTGGGTGAAGAGAAATACTTAAGTAAACTTATGCTTTGTGTCACCCTTAACAGAGGACTTACTATGAGACACACCTCTTAATGGAAAACTCATAGGCAAGTTCTTGCAAGCATGTTTACTAGCGGGCTATATTAAAGGTTGTGAAATCATGAGAAAGTACCTTATATTCTAGACTGTATAAGGTACTACACCTAGTACCATGCCTTAAGTGGAATGGGAATGGTAGTAAGAGCCTTAAGTGGCAAAGTGGGCGTGTATACGGTTGGGCTGGGTGTTCTTAGTTTTTTACTAAGAGCCAAACTATTTAGTTACCAAAACTACTCAATGCTTGTTGGTGCAAGAAAGGTCATTCTGAAGCTGCTCCACAGTTGTACTATTCATTGTTGAAACAAAAAAAATCTTAGGATCTTATGATCTTCAGGATTTTGAGATTTGTTGGTCTGGAGAAGTGAATGCCATGGAGGGGAGCCAGTGTCGCCAAATCTCTAATTGTTTGCAATGTCTTAGTGTTTGGAGAAATCCGAGTGGGGACTCAACAATTATGGCCATTTCAAACATAGGATTGTAAATGCATGTGAATCAGTTGAATACATTGTTTGGTTCCAAAATGTTACAAAAACAAACATTGACTATCTTCCTCAAAATTTTGAACACTTTGGATTAAATATGGATACCTCTTGAATTAGCCTTGATATTACTGCTTGTCCTAAGGATTTTTATCCTTAAAGATTTCTAAATATCTTAACTTATATCTCAATATATATTTTCCAAAGACAACATGGGAAATTATGGCTTCAACCTCATGATTTTCATGAAATGGACATTATGAAAGTTATGATGTTTTTGACATAAACATTTAGTTTAAAACATAATCAAGATAAGTGTTTTTGGTAAAATAAATTCACTTAAGGAAGATAAACTTGACACAATTGAACCCCACATGACTATTTGTAGACCAATTTCTCCTATTGAACAACCTGATCTTAAAGGTGTTATCATTCAACCAAAATTTGAACTCATTAACAAAGAACAAACTGATATTATTAGTAGTTTGAGAAGCTTCACTTTTTTAACAAAAGAAACACCTGCTCAATGGATAAATGCCACAAACATCTAAGAAGAAGAAGAGGAACAAACCAATATTGAGGCTAGACAACCCATAGTACCACCACCCACATGGTAATAAATATCTTCCTTTCTTTCATAAACTTGAACTCTTCTAAATGATCTCATGCAAAGTTAGGATCCCCAAAAAAGGTCTATTGGTCATCACTTCAAACTTAAGCATCTTAGTTACAGTATTTCAGTACTCTACCTCAACAAAAACAAATTGTCAGTAAACTTGTATGAATGTGCATTGAGGAAACATCCACACATGTACATGTTCTTTATGAGTCAAAACCCAGGTCTTTTCATGATAATCAACCTATCTAAAACCTTGGTTCTCTTCATGGTTTTGAACTCCTTTAAATGATCTATCACATAATCAAAATATGTAGAGGAAGATCTACATGTCACCATTATAGACGTAGATATCGTAATTCAAAGTTTGGTAGGAAGTGGGCCATAATACTTTATCACAATCGTAACCTCTTGTTAATAAACTATTATGCTCGAGCTAGGAGGAATGAATCTGATTTACATACCCACATCTATCCTCTCATTTAGGTCAACATTAGTCTTCAAGATTGGAAAAATTTAGAGGTCTAGCATCATTCTCACTACCTTGGTCTTGGAAAACAAAGGTTCATTCTAAAGTCAACACTGGGTCAAACATTTCACCCACCCCTTCATCAAAATTTCATCCTTCACTTCACCAAACTTTGCAAAATATTTGAATACACCAACACTTTTTGACTTAAACATCAATCAACTCAAAACTCTAACTTGGCTATTTTGTATGTGAAACGAATCCTTTTCCATGCATTTGGTTAAGTTAGTTATCATCTTTGAACTAGTTTATCTTGAAGTTCACGAGTTTACCCTAAATATTTCCAAGTTCATCAACATCAAAACATCAAACCTAAGTCAAAAGTGTTGTCCCAAAACATTTTCAAAGATCACTCTTCACATCATCCATCTTTTCATCCCCCATTATCATCATTACTCCCAAAAGACTTAGAGTGTTCCTTTTACCTAGATTTGAGTCAACTAGAGAGTTCAAACATTACAAATCATAACACAACTCTCCCAAAAGTGACACAAAATTTATGGTAAAAACAATATCACAACACAAGAGAATCATGGAGAAAACCTAAGTCAAATTCACCTCAAGTGATCCAAATCCTCTAGAATTTGATATGAGGAGTCAAGTTTCCCCATCACAACAACCATCGTCTCCATCAAGACCATATGAGATAGAGGACATCACGAACAATCCATTTGAACTTACTAGGGAGGAAATCATGGAACATCAAGCCTTTGAAAATGTAGATCCAATTTCCCCATCATTTGTTGCACAAAACTTGACACAAAGCTTCATAACTCCATCGCCAAGGTTAAATCAAACATCCACTCCTAGTCTTGCAACTAGCCTTACCAAGGACTTTGGTCTAACTATTCCATTTGAAAGTAGTACACTTGTGGGTACCCTTGATACCAATCCTCCACCTCCAACAACCACTTGGACACCTACCTTTGGTGCCCCTCCCATTCCTGAAAATCCCAAACAACCATATAAATCTCTTGAACTTCATTACTCCACAACCACTTCAATATATCTAGGACATCCCTCTTCATCCATACCCATGAGTACCACAAGTGTGCCCACCATCACGCAAATCAGTGTAGACCAAGTGTCTCAAAATAACACACAAGGGCATGTCAATACCATACCACAGATTCGACCCTTAATGCAGATAGGGACATCTCTACCCAATCCTCCAATTAGCTCATTTGTACCATTGGTTTGACTAAGCACATCCATTCCATCCATTATCAACCCATCTCAAAGCAATTCGTTGGTCACGAATCCCATCAACCTAGGTAATGCCTTGTTTACATCTCTAACACAAGGAAATCCTCAAGACATGGGACAAGATAATATTTTTAATCAATGGACTCAAGGTCCTAGTGTGTCGTTAACATCACAAAATCTAATGGCAACATCCTCATCATTCCCCATGGTCCCCTTTACCATGCAAAATCAATTGCAACCTCAAAATTACATTCCTCCACTTCCATCCACCATCTTACAAGGGATGTTAAACCAAGGGAACCCTCCACCTCTCATTAGTAATCCACCAACCACTTAGAATATCAACACTCACAATCCATCTCATATATCCCAACAACCACCTCATCCTACATTACAAGCACATGCCTTGGCTTTACAAAAAACACAACAAGCTTATTATCAAGCCATCCAACAGTAGCAACAACAACAAGCAACCTTAGTAGAACAAGCAGCCTTAGCCCAACAATAACATCAAGCTCATCAAGCAGTTTTAGCATCACAACAACAACAATATGCCCAACAACAAGCCCTCAAGGTGCAACAACATCAAGCACTCATGGCACAACAAAAACAAGCCTTGTTAGCCTAGCAGTATGCCCAACAACAACAACAACAACAATAACAACCAAGTTCCTACTATAATCCTCAACAAAACATTGTTAATACAAACGTGTTAGGAACATATACATCAACACTACAATCACCCTCACAGAATTTCACACCACCTTACACCCCATACAACACCTTATCATATCAAAATCTCGCATACAAATCATCTGTCATCCCACCATATGTTCCTCCACCAAACCCACAAGACGATATAGCATCACAATTTAAGGTGTTATCACAAGAAATGCATGATCTTCGAATGGGAAAGACAAAGAAGCCCCATACACAAAATCTATGTCCCTATTCATTCAATTGAAACATCGCAATGGTACCATTCCATCCCAACTTTGAAATCCCCAATTTTGATAAATACAAAGGGAGAGGAAGTTTTGTGGACCATGTCAAAGAATTTAACGTCATATGTATGGAGGTGGCTTACAATGATTCTTATTTAATGCACCTCTTCCCTCGAAGCTTAAAAGGTCTTGCTATGGATTGGTTTTCTCATCTACCTCTTGGCATCAAAACTTTCCATGAAATTACTGATAAATTCATCAATCACTTCTCCTTTAATCTTGACATGGATGTAAGTCTAGAAGAATTGTACACTCTCAGACAAAGTAAAGGAGAATCTTTCACTAATTTCTTACAACGATGGAGACAAAGAGCTAGTAAGAGCAAGTGGTCTTCCTGATGAACAACAAGTGGAAATCATCATAGCAAATCTAGACCTTGATCTATCTTTCCACTTAAAAATGCAGTGCATCACATGTTATGACGAGCTTGTCCCTAGAGCCCTTAACATTGAGAGAGTTATAATTGCACAGGAAAATACTCAAGCTTACAAAAATAATCGCCCATCAACCAGTTCAAATGACAAGCCTCGTGTCTGGACTAGGAACAAGAATGTAACAAATGATGGCATCATAGATGCTAAGGTAGTCCTGAGTGCTCCTAGACCAAACAAAAATCAAGTTGCTAACATTCAACCAATAGTGCAACAAACAACACCTCCTCGAAACAATCAAATCAATAACACCAACATGCAACAAAGGCGAACCACCAATAAGAACAAATATCCCAAACACAAGTACACATAGTTATCTAAACCTATCAAAACCATCATGAAGAAGTTGGTAGAGTCAAACCTGACAACACTTCCCAACTTACCAAAAACCACAAGAGAACCATCTTGGTACAATGAGCATGATCTTTGTGATTTTCACCAAATCAAACGACACAAAAAAAAAAACTACACGAGACTCAAGAATATTATCCAAGACCTCATAGAGAACGACACCATATTTGTTGAAGTACCAATTGGGAATCAAGATCTTAAGATATACAAGAACCCTATTCCAAATCATAACAAAGTGAACAACAATGGTAAAGCTAAGGATTAAACAAATGTACAACATACCTATTCCAATGTCATCACTTTTTGTGATAGCGTCATCACTGTCGTCACCATTAAAGGATCTAGTACAAAATGTGGAGTCACCACATGACGTGGCAAAATCACCGTTCAAGGAGTCCCACCTCAATCTAGGGTACAACCTACTTTGAAAACATCCAATCCTAGCAAGTAAAATCTCTTAGATCAGCTTAAGAAGACCCCTGTAGAAATTATATCAATCTTAGAGCTATTAAGGCTATCCCCTGCACATAGGGAAATATTGGAGAAAGCTTTGTCTGAGTCATCCATCCCTGAGGATATTGGCACCAATCAATTTCAAGCTATGGTGGGGCATATCAATAATCACCTACTCACCTTTTCTGAACAAGACCTACCATCACAACCATCTCATAACCATGCTTTACACCTGGAGATTATCATTCATAAAAATAAGGTCAAAAGAGTCTTAGTAGATGGAGCTGTTGGTTTGAACATTTGCACCCTTCAATTGTGTGTTGCCAATAAATGTATAGTTGACATTTTTACACTCACTTGAGTCTTTCTAATGGGATTTGGATTAATTTTTTCTTGATTTAATGTAGTAATGTGGCTTAAACATTCAAATTACGACATCTTGTGAAGGTGTTGTAAAACATTTCTACACTTTTATAGGCTCTATTCATTACAATTCACCTAAAAATCACCTTTTCATCACTTATTAAGTCCTATTTTGAAGTGTTGTAAAGTCTTGTAATAAGATTTCACACTTTTCTAGGCTTAATTGTAATAAGGTAAATCAAGTCAACATCATCCTATTTCAAGCTTCGAGAGACTTTTTGCCCCATTTTCTGCAGAATCAAGTACAAACACCTGTTATAAAAGGAAGTGTAGACCTGAGGCTACAAGATTTTGTCCTGAATTTCCCAAAATCTGTAGGAGGACTAAGTTGCCACTAGGGGAAATTAGTCCCACTTCTGGGCCTGAAAACTGATTTTGACATTTCTAAATACCCATTCGGCAGATTCCTATTCCGACAAAGTTTCCCGAAATTGGGACTAAGTCACCGAGTTTGGCCTAAGTGTCCCGGTCAACATTTCAGTCAACTTTTCTAGGATTCCATAATCTTTCAACATCAAACTTTTGATTCCAGGTGCACCTCTTCCATTTTGTTTTGTTATTTGATCATATAGTTGCATTTCTTAGTCATTTTTGCATATCACATTGTGTTTTCCAGCACTTTACTTTTCTTAAGTTTTGCATCATTAGATTATTTCAATTTCAAATCAAAGCATTAGGACATCTTAATTAGGAAAAATGCATTGCATTAACATAGTCTTGAGTGTAAACCCTTGCATTTTGGTAACTCTTTCCATCCCCTCTCTCCTTTTAGGTGAAAAACCCTAGGAGGAGTAAAGCATTGTGAAAGGGTAAACCAAAATCACCATTTACATTTTGGTGAACCCAAATCTTTTGAACATTGTTCCTTTCTGATTTTCAAGTACATACTAGGTTTCACTTGCATTGCATCTTCCATTAGTTAAAGTGCATCCTAGGATTTTCAATTGAATTAGTGAAAATTTTCATATTAGCTTGCACTCTTACATCATTATTGCATTGAAAAAGACAAAAGTTCTACATTTACATACTATAGTTGCATTTTTGCATCTAAAAGACATAGAATTGCATTTAAAAATTCTAAAAAAAACAAAAAAAAATCATTAGTGGGACTAAATCACCAACCTGGGTGACTTAGTCCTTTGGCATATTTTGCACTACATTTTCTAGTCATTTTTGGGTATTTTTTGTAATTCTATTTTTTGTCTATGTACTTTGTCAAACTTTTTAGATTTACTATTTCTTGTATTTCGCTTCTCTTGCATCATGGCCTTTTCATTTGATAAGATTTGGAATTCTTTGAAATCCTTAGTAGACATGTCCAATTGTGCCTTTGGTTGTGATCCTAACGATCTTGAGCCTATTCATGCTCCTCCAACTCCTCATGATGCAAACATCATTGTAGAAGATGACGATAGCATGAATAAGTTCTCCAACAAATGTCTTGATAACCTTGAAGCCAATGCAAACTTTTACCCATCCATGAGGTCACAAACTCTCTCTACTGTCACACCCCCTGATACATTTGGTTATCTTCACCCTGAAATAATTGAAGGGCCTAAGTTCCCTTCATTAGGTGGACCTAGTTCCTCTAAACAAGCACCTTCACAACCATTTTATGACATTAAAGTTGCAAACACACCAATCAACCTTGAAGAAACCTATGGCAAGGGTTTTACTATATTAAGCCAAAAAGGTTGTGATACAATGACTGAACATAACATTCACCAACTCTTTGAACAAAAACCACATGACAAAAACACAACATGATTAGGATATCAAGATCCTCCTCATGACAACAAGCCTCCTTTTAAATATTGGAGACTTCGAGATGATGGTACAATGATCTTTGATTCTCCTCCAGACTTGAACATGCTCCTCCCACGTGAAAAAGGAGAATCTAATAACAAGGATGATAGGATCTCCACGAGTCCTCTTCCTCCTTCCATTCATGAAAAAGGAAAATATAGCAAATGAAAATGACCTTACAAGTTGAAGAAAATCAAGTTTCCTACACATCCTCCACCTGAATGTGAAAGGAAACTTCAATTGCTTTTAAACAAAGGTCTTTTACTTTTACCAGCTATGAATAGGTTGCTTATTCGTCTTAACGATTCTAACATACCATTTTTCAAATATCATCATGTCCTTGGACACCGCACTGAAGAATGTCAAGCATTGAATGACATATTAAACAAGTATCACTTCACTAATATTGAATGCTTTCCCATTATTTCTTAAATTAACATCCCTTTATCATGTCATAGTTGTAGAAATTTATATTCTCACTATTGCATGACCCTTTTCCATCACCCACCTCGGCTCATTCTTTCCTTTCTACCTTGTGAGGAGGGCAAGAAGTTGTTAGTCTTGTCCTTGTAATGCACTTGTCCTTGTCGCTTAACTATGTTATTCATTTTCCACTTATATTACTTAAGAATGAGAAACCAATAACTTAGTTAATGGCTGACTTACATTTGCATTACTAGTCCCTTTTCTTCTTCTTTGTATGTGCATATTGTGTTCCCCCATATCGTGTGTTCTCTCTCTTTGTACACTTCTTATATTTGTACCTATCTTCTATATGTTGTGCATTGCCTATTTTTCTTTTGTCTTGTGTTCTCCTTTTGGGGATGACGCAAAGTGTAGAGATGTCCTATGTCTCTTCCATGTTGACCCAAAATGTCCCTTTTCCTCTTTGTTTTGTGTTTTCCTCTTGGGGATGACACAAAGTGTAGAGACACCCCATGTCTCTTCCATGTTGACCCAATCAGTCCCTTTTCTTTTTATCTTTTTCTCATGTTTCCTTTTGGGGATGACACAAGGTATTGAGACCAAAATGTCTCCTTCATGTTGACCTAAAATATTTTCCTTTTCTTTTTCCTTTTCATTTTTCTTTTCACTTATGTTTTCCTTTTCGGGACAATGCAAAGCGTTGAGACCGCAATGTCTCTTCCATGTTGACCCAAAACGAACTTTGTTTTTCCTTAGTTTTCGCTTTCTTCGTGTCATTCTTCCAGTTGCATGTGCTTTGGGGAATGATGACAGTTCCGAGCTCTTTCATAAAAGAATTGCAACAATGAACATACTGACCCCAAATCCATAGATCCCTTATGTGTTTGGTGTATTCCTTTCTAGGGGGAAACCCTCCTTTTTCTTTTAATTTCTTTTTGTTTTCGTTTACATGAAGTAGCCTAACTTAGAAACATATGACTTGGCATAGAGGCTTTCCAAGTTGGCTCTTGTGTCTTGTTTTCTTTTTCCATTTTTCCTTTGCTACTTTAAAGTAATTGCTATCAGACAAGTGTGTAGCAATTCATTTAAAGTGGGGGGCATACATTACCATATTTCATATTGCATTCTTGCATTCTTAGTGTAGCCTTGTCACTTTATACGACGTGTTTGTCACTTTGTGGATGGAATTGGGTGTGATGTCCTTCATAAGTGTGATCTATCTTAGCATATTACATTCCTCTTAGTGCCCTAATGTGACACACTACATCCCCTAACTTGTGAATATTTTATTCTCTGATTGGTCCTCTCTTGGATACATTAAGCACAATGTTCCCTAAGTGATAGACCTCACATGAACTTAACAAGACTCCTTTGAATACATTTCACATTTTCTTTTACATTTTTTCCACCTTGCATAACACAACTTGCACGCTTGTGGTACCTCTGCATTTTTTCATGGGTTCTAAGCATACGAAGATTTGCTTGTCTCATGAAGCACGAACTGACATTTTCTCTTGTGCTGCCTTGTTAAAGTTATCAGGAGGTATAACTTTGATGTGGTTGAGTGGGAAGCCCATCTAGCAGCCCACAAATTTCCCCATAACCACCTTTGTGTTTGTGAGTGCATGCCAACTAGCGTATGTATCTCTCCTTTTGGGATTTCTCATCCCGCAGACAACCAAAAGTTCCATGGCCCCAAAGTGAGTATACTTGGGTTTTCTCACTTGGCGAACCACCATGATTTTCATCACCCCAGAGTGAGTATGCATCCTCTTTTTCAAATAATTAGCCTAGATCTAATCCACAACAAGCTGAACAGATGATCGAAGATTCCATCCCTTTTCATCAACATGCGTGTTCTTTTGTTCTTATGTTTGGTTTTCCATGAGATCTTAATCCTGAAGGCTTGATCATCCCTCTTGGTTATTGTTATTTCATTTTACCAACATGAGTGCATTAGGATCCCTCTTGATGTGTATGTTGAGCTACTTTAGCGAGAGTTTGAAGCGAGTTCATCCTCTCACTAAAGTGGGGGTTTAATGTTTTACCAAAAAATGTATAGTTGACATTTTTACACTCACTTGAGTCTTTCTAATGGGCTTTGGCTTGATTTTGTCTTGATTTAATTTAGTAATGTGGCTTAAACACTCAAACTATGACATCTTGTGAAGGTGTTGTGAAGTTTTGTAAAACATTTCTACACTTTTCTAGGCTCTATTCATTATAATTCACCTAAAAATCACCTTTTCATCACTTATTAAGTCCTATTTTGAAGTGTTGTAAAGTCTTGTAATAAGATTTCACACTTTTCTAGGCTTAATTTTATTAATTCAACCCTTTCTCATGTCTAAATGACCCCTTAATACACTTTCCGACCATTTTTAAGTGTGTTTTTTAGAATATTCCCATTGGACAACTTTTAATGCCCCAAAATTCCTAATACCCACTTAATTTGCTTAAGTGGGACCAAGTCGCCCATAGGGGCGACTTAGTTCTTTTTGGCACAAAACTCAAAATAATTTTAAATTTCTAGTGGGATTTTGTCCTCTAACCCTTGAGGTCAGCCTGTGATGTGTTACTTTCGGGAAATTTTAGTAAAATAAAGTATAAGTAAGGGTTTTTCACCTCATTTTACATCTCCTAATTCAATCAAGCAATCTCTCATCTCATACAATCATCTCCAAATCACTCGCACTCATAAGCATTCAAGCATTATCAAGTCAAGCTATTGGAGTTCTTCATTGCATATCTTCATATTTGAGCATCAATGGTGTGGTGAGTTTATGACATTTGCATTTTTATGTTATCTATTTATCATACTCATTTCATTCTATTTCATTGTTTAGTGTTTGATTACCAAAGTGGCGTTTGACCAAGGCAAACCCCTATTCTCTAACCCTCAACCATTTTTCCCCTTTTGCATGTGAATTTTGTATGCAAATTTATCAAGCAATAGGTGTTGAAAAGTGATAAAAAAGTTTATAAGGTCAATCAATTCAACATCATCCAATTTCAAGCTTGGAGATACTTTTTTCCCTGTTTTCCGCATAATCAAGTACAGACATCTGTCAGAAAAGGAAGTACAGACCCGAGACTACAAGATTTTGTCCCGAATTTCTTGAAATTTGCAGGACTAAGTCGCCACTAGGGGCGAATTAGTCCCGCTTGTGGGCTTGAAAACTGATTTTGACATTTTTGAACACCCATTTGGTAGATTCTTGTTCTGACAAAGTTTCCCGAAATTGGGACTAAGTCGCCTAGTCTAGCATAAGTGTCTCGTCAACATTTCAATCAACTTTTATAGGATTCCAAAATCTTTAAACATCAAACTTTGAATTCCAAGTGCACCTCTTCCATTTTGTTTTGTTATTTCATCATATAGTTGCATTTCTTATGAATTTTTGCATATCACATTGTGTTTTCCAACACTTTACTTTTCTTAAGTTTTGCATAATTAGATTACTTCAATTTGAGATCAAAGCATTAGGACATCTTAATTAGGCATAATAAATCTCATTAATATATTCTTGATTGTAAACCCTCGCATTTTGGTAATCCTTTCCATCCCATTTCTCCTTTTAGGTGAAAAACCCTAGGAGGAGCAAAGCATTGTGAAAGGGTAAACCAAAATCACCGTTTACAAGTTGATAAAGAACCTGAGATATTTAGAGGATACTATTGAGAAGGCAAAGAGTACCACCATTAGAGCATATGACGACCAAGAATGGGTATCACAAGGTATCATTGCACTTCCCATTCAAGTGGGGCCTCTCATTGTAGAAACTACATGCCAAGTGTTAGACCTTGATCTCCCCTATAACATCCTACTTGGCCGACCATGGGTCCATGCCCTAAAAGTTGTAGCCTCGACCTATCATCAATGTGTAAAGTTTCCTTTTGACGGTAGAGAAATTACTATCCATGGAGATCTTGAGCCTTTTTACTATTGCAAGAATCTTGAGGCTAAATTCTACTAGATACCCCAAATACCCAAGAATGGTGAAGGGCCTACACCATCTACCTCATTTGTTGACCCAACATCCCTTGCCTCTACCTTAGCAACGAAAATACCCATTGTGCAAAACATTGTTGACATCAAGGCAGTAATCTAGGATGATGGTTGTGGAAACTATAAGCTAATGAAAAACACCTTTGTCTTAGGAGAGTTGCCTATTTCTCCTCAGTCTCATTGGAAACCCACATCTAGCAATAAAGAGCCTGAAATGATCAATATGGAAACTACTACCTTCATTAAGTGGGGGGATTTGAATCAAGAGGATTTCAATGAGGATATCTATAAACTCCTCTATTAGGATGAACGACCTATCCCTGCTCTTCCCATGGGAGATGACAACAAAGGCTTGTAGTTAATGAAGGGAATGGGATATTACAAGAATGAGAAGCTAGGACATAATGATAATGGTTTTCTAGAACCCATTGTTCCTGAGAAACGACTAAAGAATTTTGGCCTAGGTTGTATTACTAGCAAGGTCACCCTTATTGGCAAAGGTACTTCCACTAAACAGGTCAAGGATTCCTCTTGGTTACCTACATCACATGATACGACCCTATATGACTTCCCCCTTGATGTTGCTGACCTATTTGAAAACAACTCCCTCTTCATGATATCCATAACATCCTTTGCTCCAAGCAATCAACCGACTAAAATACGCCTAGTATATCCTTGATTCATTGACATGGACCAACAAGGATCACTGATTCTTGATATATTTGAAAATGATGAAGCGATCTTAGAATTCATGGGAATTTGTGACAAATTACCATGGGTAGATCACAAAGCAAGTTTTGACATAGAGCTCGACACAAGGGCGTACTATGAGGAGATGATTGAATCCTTCAGTTGCAAAATTGATGAAATGCAACTAACATGCAAATCCTTGAGTGAAAACCACATTGTGCCACTCTCTGATCCTAAAATAGTAAAAACAAAGGACACATCCGATGGTGAAAACCTCTCTAAGGCGTCCAAGGATGAGGGATTCAATCTCCCCCTTAGTGCAATGCATCCAAAGAAGTTAGCAGTGCTAGCAGAAAAGGCCACTCTAGTTAATGTGGGAACAAAAAAAGTGCCTAAGATCACTTTCTATACCGAATCCATGTTAGATGAAGAACAAAAGAACCTAGTAGTGCTCCTGAAAGAGAAAGGAGCTAACTTTACATGGTCATACACAGATATGCCAGGCGTTGATCCAAAAGTAGTGGTGCATCACTTCACAGTCTATCCTAAAGCCAAGCTAGTCAAGCATAAATTAAGAAAGATGCACCCTTAGATAACACTCTTGGTGAAATTAGAGTTACAAAAGCTTCTTGATGTTGGATTCATCTAACCGATAGACTATCCTGAGTGGGTTTCAAACTTGGTACCAGTCTCAAAACCCACTAGGGGCATCGGAATCTACACTGATTTTAGAATTAAACAAATCATGTCTGAAGGATGATTTACTTCTTCCTAACATTGACCTCATTGTGGAATTAATAGCTGGGCATGAAATGCTATCACTCATGGATGGTTTTTTAGGTTATAATCAGATCATGATCGCCAAGGAGGATCAACACAAAACTACATTCAATTGTTTGTGGGGAACATATTGTTGGAACATAATGCCATTCAGGTTAAAGAATGTAGGAGCAACCTATCAAAGAGAAATGACCCTCATATTTCATGACACGATCCACAAAATAGTTGAAGATTATGTGGATGATATTTTGGAAAAATTAAAGAAAAGAAGTGAGGACATAGGAGTCTTATGACCCATCTTTGACAAACTTGAAGAGTATAAGGTACAAATGAATCCAAAAAAGTGTGTCTTTAGGGTTACATCAGGGCAACTTCTTGGCTTTATCGTCTCGCAAAGAGGGATAGAAATTGATCTAGAAAAATTAAAAGCCATTCTCGACATGGAACCACCACAAACACTGAAGCAAATGAGAGGATTACAAGGAAGATTATAGCCCATTAGAAGGTTCATAACACAACTATCAAACAAGATCCACCCCTTTTCGCATCTTCTCCATAAACGAATAACTTACAAGTGGGATGAGAAATGTGATAAAGCTTTCCAGTAGATCAAAAACTATCTACTGACACCTCTAGTGCTCATGCCACCAATACCAAACAAACCATTGATCCTATATATCTCAGCAACATCAACAACACTAGGATCTCTTTTGGCACAACATGATGAAAATGGAAAGGAAAGGGCTATCTATTACATCAACAAGAACTTGGTGGGATATGAAATAAACTATTCACCCATTGAGAAAGCATGCCTAGTAGTAGTATTTGCTTCACAAAATTTTAGACACTACATGCTATCCCATCAAATCAAACTCATTACAAAGATCGACCCACTCAAATATTTGTTATCTAAAGCAACTCTCACTGGGCGAATGGCCAAATGGGTAATGATCTGAATTGAATTTGACATAGAGTATGTGGAGTGCAAGGAAATCAGGACAAGTGATTGCAGACCAATTGGTAGAGGCACCCATCTATGCAGAGAACCCCTTGATATCTAAGTTCCCCAATGAATTAGTGTTGCTTGTCAATCTCATAGATCAATGGAAGATGTACTTTGATGGATCGTTCACCCAACATGGATCTGTTCACCCAAGATGTCATTGGGTGAACGATCCATCAAAGTACATCTTCCATTGATCTATGAGATTGACAAGCAACACTAATTCATTGGGGAACTTAGATATCAAGGGGTTCTCTGCATAGATGGGTGCCTCTACCAATTGGTCTGCAATCACTTGTCCTTTGATTTCCTTGCACTCCACATACTCTATGTCAAATTCAATTCAGATCATTACCCATTTGGCCATTCGCCCAGTGAGAGTTGCTTTAGATAACAAATATTTGAGTGGGTCGATCTTTGTAATGAGTTTGATTTGATGGGATAGCATGTAGTGTCTAAATTTTGTGAAGCAAATACTACTACTAGGCATGCTTTCCCAATGGGTGAATAGTTTATTTCATAGCCCACCAAGTTCTTGTTGATGTAATAGATAGCCCTTTCCTTTCCATTTTCATCATGTTGTGCCAAAAGAGATCCTAGGACATGCTTTTATCAAATGATGATGAAATTGATTTATGATTTATATGCCATTAATAAGAAAAGAGTTGACCAACTTGCTTGTTGACTGACTTATACTTGAGATTTTGACAGTTTAGGTTTTCACATTTGACTGCTAGACTTGTTTCCGACTATTTTACCAAAGGTTGAGGGTGATGACGATTTATTACGGATGATTGATTATCGCGAGTGTAAGCGAGATGAGAGGGATGGATGGATGTTTTTTTGATCTTTTTGAAGTGTTCTGAGGCTGTTTTTGGTATTTTTGAGATTTTGCAAATGTTTTTATTTTGAAGTTTTATAATTTTTAGGTGTTTTCTGAGATTTCGACCAAGAGACTAACCTAAAGACCTATCCTAGGGGTCTCAAGGGCTGATCGACAGATGAGCCTTGCCTACGTTATACATGTAGAGACCACGTAGTTCAACTGACAACTTGACCAATTTACAAATGAAGATATACATGATGAAATGTCAGTTTTATTATGACGGACTTCTATAGGACTGACCTAAATGTCTCGGGGGATAATCAAAGATCAACCTTGCTTACTTTCAAGCTCAGAGACGACGTAGTTCGACAAGACGACTCTGTTTTTGGCTTTTTGAAGATTTTGAGCTGTTTAGGATTTTTCTGATTTTCTGATGTTTTTGGATTTTCTGATTTGAGGACCTTAGAATCATACACGAATCTGATCTGATGAGAATGTGCCCCCAGCGTGATGCAATAGAATACTCCGATAAAGGCAGGACAAACTAACCTTGAGGATGGGCCGAGTAGTACTAGGAAGGATCATGATACAAACACAAGACCAAGCTATGGTGCAGATGTGAGTGGATGTGTGATGGATGGAGACTTGGATGCGCTGGATGATGGAAGAGAAATGGATGGATGATGCAGATCAAGCCATAAAGGTCCTGGTGCATGGAAAGTGCTTATTTACACAAGGTGCCTGTTTGCCAGGTTTTCACCAAGGTACTTACCCAAAGTGCCACCGAAGTGGTTTTCACTAGAGGATGATTTTTCTCTTTACTATTTTTGATCCTTTTTCTGATTTTTTTGAATTTTTTTCCTTTTTTTGATTTTTTTGTTGTCACCAAGATGCCTGTTTGCCAAGTTTTCACCTTGGTAACCATTTTTTCAGGACTTTTTTCTAATTTTTATGGATTTTTAGTTCTATACCTTGCAAGGTTAGGCATAAATTTTTTTGAGGTGAGAGCTATTCATTGGCTCCTACAGAGGTTCCCCTTCGGGTGTTGATAACTGATATGCCCCTGATTTGTAGCTTATTATGATGACAAAGGGTCCCAGCCAGTTGGGTTCAAACTTGCCCTTGCCATTTGGATTCAAGACATTCTTTTGATTCTCTTTTAGCACCAATTCTCTGACCTGGAAAGTTTTGCTTCTGATTTTCTTGTTGTAGGTCCTTTTGAGTCTATTCTGATACACTTGCAGATGGTTTAAAGCGTCCAGACATCGCTCATCCAACAGTTCCAGCTCGTTCAGTCTTGAAACTTGATACTCCTCGTCCGTGATGAGGTTTTCCAATGATACTCTGAGGGATGGTAGCTCGATCTCAATGGGCAAGATGGCCTCTGATCTGTAGACCAAGGAAAATGGTGTGGCACCAGTGGGTGTACGAATATTGGTTCGGTAGGCCTAGAGGGCAGGATTAAGCTGCAGATGCCAGTCATGACCTGCATCATTGACTATTTTCTTAAGGATTTTCAAAATGGTTTTGTTTGTGGCTTCTGCTTGGCCATTGCCTTGGGGATAGTACGGGGTGGAAAAGCGATGTTGGATATTGAATTTTTCACAGAGGTTACAGACATCCTGGTTCTTGAATGGTGTTCCATTATCTGAGATAATAGCCTGTGGAACACTGTATCTTCATATAAGATAGTTGAGGATGAACTTAGATATCTGCTTCCCTATTATGTAGGTCATAGGTATGGCTTTGACCCACTTGGTGAAGTACTCAGTTGCAGTTATAATGAATTTGTGGCCATTGGATGAGGTGGGTGTGATTTTCCCAATGAGATCGAGTCCCCACTGTGAAAAGGGCCATGGTGTGACGATAGGATGGAGCTCTTGAGCTAGAGCATGGATGAGGTCCCCATGTTGTTGACACTGTAGACACTTCTTGACGTATTCATGTGCCTCTCTTTCCATGGTAGGCCAATAATACCCACTCCTCAGCAATTTCTTAGCTAAGGTCATGCCACTTGAATGAGAACCACAAATGTCATTGTGCACCTCAGTTAGGGTAGCTGAAGCTTCCTCAGGGTTAAGACATCTTAGTAAGGTTCCTTCTATGCTTTTGCGATATAGGGTTTCTCCTAAAATGACAAAACGAGATGCTTTCTTGATAAAGGTTCATCTAAGGCTTGAACGGAAATCGGCGGGAATGATACCTATCCTAAGGTATGTGTAAATGTCTTGGTACCACTGATCGTTCAGACCAGCAATTTCACCCACAAATTATGACGCTGGTACCTCGAATGCCGGTACGAGAAGCTGCTCTACCAAGAAGTCGTATTTCAGAACATTTCGAGGGATCTCTAAGAGTGATCCAATAGTTGCCATTGTGTTTGCTGCTCTGTTGTTGGTTCTTGGCACTTGCTCGAATGTGATGTCAACAAAAGATTCCTTGAGATTTTCCACCAGCCTTTTGTATGGAGTTAGCTTATCATCCTTTGTTTGGTACTCATTGTTCACTTGATTTATGATAAGCTGCGAATCTCCATATACCTTCAATGACATAATGTTCCACTGTACTGCTATCATGAGACCTATAGTTAAAGCCTCGTATTCTGCAATGTTGTTAGTACAAGGGAATGCTAGTTTGTATGATCTTGGTATACAATCCCCTTGTGGAGTGATGAAGAAGATACCAACTCCTGACCCATGTTGTGTGTAGGAGCCATCAAAGTATAGTTTCCAGTGAGTAGCTATGTCAATGTTGAAAATGGATTCATCTGGAAATTCTGAAACAAGTGGGTTCTCCGCATAGATAGGTGCTTCTGCCAATTGGTCTACAATGACCTGCCCCTTGATTGCCTTGCACTCCACATACTCAATGTCATATTCTGATAATATCATTACCCACTTAGCCATTCTTCCCGTAAGCATTGCTTTTGAAAGAAGATACTTTAGGGGATCAATTTTAGCTATGAGTTTGATCTTGTGTGCCAACATGTAGTGTCTGAATCTTTGGGAAGCGAACACCACTGCTAGGCAAGCTTTTTTAATGAATGTATAGTTTAACTCATGGCCCACCATTGTACGACTAATGTAGTAGATGGCTCTTTCTGTTCCATTTTCATCATGTTGTGCTAGGAGAGCACCAAGGGCTATTGTAGTTGTTGAGATATAAAGGATTAATGGTTTGTTCTAAATTGGAGGCCTTAGTACTAGAGGTGTTAACAAATATTCCTTGATTTTTTTGAAGGCTTGTCTGCATTTTTCATCCCATTTGTATGTTACCCCCTTGTGGAGTAAGTGAGAGTAAGGGATTTTTTTGTTTGCTAATTGTGCTATGAACCTGCGAATTGACTGAAGCCTGCCTTGGAGACCTCTCAGTTGTTTCAATGTCCTAGGAGCTTCCATTTCAAGTATTGCTTTCACCTTTTCTGGATCAATCTCAATGCCTCTCATTGACACTATGTAGCCCAACAGCTTTCCTGATTGTACGCCAAAGACGCACTTCTTGGGATTCAAACGAACCTTGTATTCTTCTAGTCTGTCAAAGATAGCACTCAAGACCGATATATGATCCTTCCTCTTTTTGGATTTGCCCAGGATGTCATCGACATAGTCCTCAACTATTTTTTGGATCATGTCATGGAATATTAGTGTCATGGCCCTTTGGTATGTGGCCCTGGCGTTCTTTAAGCCGAATGGCATTACGTTCCAGCAGTATGTTCCCCAAGGACAAGTGAAAGATGTTTTATGTTGGTCTTCCTCTGCAATTCTTATCTGATTGTAGCCTGAAAATCCATCCATCAAGGAAAGCATCTCATGCCCCGCGGTCATGTCTACAATCATATCAATGTTAGGTAATGGGAAATCATCTTTTGGGCAAGCCTTGTTCAAGTCCCTAAAGTCCGTACAGATTCTTATGCCCCCAGTTGGTTTTGAAACCGGTACTAGATTGGAGACCCACTCAGGGTAGGCGATTGTTCGTATGAATCCTGCATCTAATAGTTTCTGGAGTTCCATCTTGACTAATAGAGCAATCTGTGGGTGCATCTTTCTCAACTTATGTTTTACAGGTTTAGCTTCAGGATAGACTGCCAAGTGATGAACCACTACCTCTGGATCCCATCCTAGCATATCAGCATAGTTCCACGCAAAGTTTATCTTCCTCTTCTTTAAGAAGGTAACCAAATCCTCTTGTTCTTTGCATAATAATGACTCAACGTAGAATGTAATATGAGGAGTTTCTTGTGTTCCCAGATTGATGGGGTTGCACTTTTCTGCTAGCATAGTTGACTTTTCTTGGTGTATATCTGTAAGAGGAAGATTGAATCCCCCATCCTCAGGCACCTCAGAGATGTTTTCACCATTGGATGTGTCCTTTCTTTTTACTATTTTAGAGTCGGAGAGTGCCACAAGGTGGTTTTCACTCAAGGACTTGGAGATTATTCTCAATTTTTCATTTTTGTGACTGAGGGATTCAATCGTTTCTCCATAGTATGCATGTGTATCCAGCTCTATGATAAAACCTGATTTATGATCCCCACATGGAATGTCATCCCTAAGTCCCATGAATTCTGAGAGTGCCTCATCGTTTTTGAACATGTCAAGAATTGGTGGTCCTCGTTGGTCGTAATCAATCAGTTAGGGATAGACTAATCGGATTTCATTGCTTTGGTTTTCAGACTCATAAGACAAGGTGCTAATCATAAGGACGTTAGTATCCTCAAACAGCAAAGGTAATCCTATTTCGGGTGACTCAGTTAAATCAATGGGATTTCCTAAAGTCATGGAGGATTGTGGAGTAGCTACGGATTCCTGAGGAGGTGTTCGGTTCTGTCTACCATGGGCACCTCGACCAAGTACAATTACCTTAGGAGTAGGATGACCAATGCCAAGATTTTTTATTTGCTTCTCAGGTATAATGGGTATTACACGCCCATTATTATCTTGGCCTAACCCTTGGTTCCGGTTATAGCCCATCGAGAGCATCATCTTCATACCTTTGTTTCTTTCATCCATAGGCAACTCAACTGCCGGTTTATCATCTCGATAGAGGAGATGAGATAGGTCCCCCTCTAATGTTTCCTGACCAAGATCTCTTGCACTTGTGAAGGTGGGGTTTCGTTCATAGGAGCCTTGAGATGTTGAAGCTTCTTGTGATTGTGGTCGTCCTCTTGATCTAGGAGATTGTGGTAGCTCTCCTACTACAAAAGCATTCTTAGGCATTGAATAGTTTCCACAACCATCATCTTGTATTATAACTTTGATATCAGAAAAGGCGGGGATGGCGAGGGTGGAGGGTGTCTCTGTCACAGAAGTGAGAGTGGCAGGATCCACGTAAGGTGTTGATGGGCCTTCATCGTTCTTGGGTACTTGCGGGATCTTGTAGTATTTTGCCTCTAGATTTTTGCAGTAGGCAAATGGCTCAGGATCTCCATGGATAGTAACCTCTTGACCTTCATGTGTGAATTTCACACATTGATGAAAAGTTGAAGCTACAGCTTGCATTGCATGTATCCATGGTCGCCCTAGGAGAATGTTGTATGGTAAATCGAGGTCCAAGACCTGACAGTTGGTTTGCATGATGGCGGGTCCAACCTGGACAGGAAGCTGAATGGTGCCTTGGGATACCCTTGCCTGGTCATCGTATGCTCTTATTGTGATGCCTTTTCCTTTGTCAATTGAATCCTCTGAAATGTTCAAATTCTTTAGAAGCTTTAAGGAGCAAATATTTAAGCCTGCACCTCCATCCACCAAGACTCTCTTGACTTTCTTTTTATTTATGTACACCTCCAGATGAAGCGCACGGTTGTGAGATGGTTGTGTGGGGAAGTCTTGTTCAGAAAATGTAAGAACGTTAGGTGTGGTGATACTTGCGACCATAGCTTGGAATTGTTCCGCATCTAGATCTGCGGGGACAATGGATGACGCCAAAGCTTCTTCTAGAATCTTTTTGTGTGCAGATGAGATTTTGAGTAACTCCATGATGGAGATATGTGCAGGGGTTCTTTTCAATTGATCCAAGACATTATAGCCACTAGGGTTAGACCTTGGATTGGATGTGGAATTTCTGCTTGGTTGGGATGGTGCTGCAATGGTAACCTTTCCACCTCTTGTGGTGACTCCACAATCGACTTGGGCCCCTTTGATGGTGATGACTCCACAAAACTCGTCTAAACAAGCAACAACACCCTCGTATGTGTGGTTGACATTTTTATAAGCCCCTTTTCCTTTGTCTTGATCTTTGTTTCCTTTGTTGCGATCCGACATCGATTTGTAACTGAGATCTGTGGTGGGATGACTCCACAAAACTCGTCTAAACAAGCAACAACACCTTCGTATGTGTGGTTGACATTTTTATAAGCCCCTTTTCCTTTGTCTTGATCTTTGTTTCCTTTGTTACCATGATTCGGCATCGGATTTGTGTAAATCTTGAGATCTTTGTTTCCTGATGGTGCTTCCACATCTATGATTTTGTCATCTATGAGGTCTTGAATTAGATTTTTGAGCCTCATGCAGTTGTTTGTCATGTGTCCCTTGAGTTTGTGGAAGTCGCAAAGATAATTCTCATTATACCATGGTGGCTTGACCGATGGTTCTTGATAATTATTATGTGTAGGGACCGTTATCAATTTTTCATCTACCAATCTTTTCATGATTGCTTCAGCAGGTTCTCCAAGAAGTGTGTATTTTCGTTTGGGGAAGAACTTGTTTCGCTGTGGTCCTCCCTGATTATCAGTGTTGTTTGTGTTTTGGTTATGGGATGGTTGGACCACAGTATTGACTTGTCGATTGCTTTGATTGGTATTTTGGTGTTGTTGTTGTTGGGATGGTGGATTGTTCTTCTGTGGGGAACTAATGACAACCTTGGCGTCAACGACACCATCGTTGGTTACATTACAATTCTTTGCCCATGTTTGTGGTTTGTCATGATAATTGGATGATGAGCGGCCTTCTTGATATGATGAAGTTTCTCCCTGTGTGGCAAGGGCTCGTTCGATATTGAGCACCCTAGGGATCAACTGGTCATAAGTGGTGATGTTTTGCACTTTGAGGTGGAAGGCCAAGGGCCCATCAAGATTCACAATGATAGTTCCCACTTGTTGCTCTTCAGGCATGGACCACTTACTTTGATTAGCTTTGGATCGCCATCGTTGTAAGAAAGCACCAAATGATTCATTTTTCCCTTGTTTGAGAGCTGATAATTCATGTAAGCTAACCTCCATGGGAGTGTTGAAGGAATAATTTTGTATGAAGGCATCTATGATTTCCTAGAATTTTTTGATTCCATAAAGTCGAGAAAACCAATTAATAGCGTTTCCAGCCAAGCTTCTTGGGAATAATCTCATCAAGTACGTTTCGTCGTAAGCCACCTCCATGCAATGTACTTGGAATTCCCTGATGTGATCTTCAAGGTTACCCGTTCCACGATATTTGTCAAATTTAGGGATCTCAAACCCTTTTGGGAATGGTTTCATTACTACGCTCCTATCAAATGGATAAGGGCATAGGTTTTTTTGTGGTTTTGGTGTCCTTCCTGATTGAAGGTCAAGCACTTTTTGTGACAGAAATCTTATTTGTGTTGTGACGTCCAATTGTGGATCAGGAGGTGGAATGAAGGTGTTCAAGGGGGTGGAGTGGGTGTTTGAATGGGTGGAATGTTTTCTTGTTGGCCATGTATGCTTTCAACAATGCTTGTTGTTGATCTTGCTGTTGTTGCGCTAATAGAGCCTATTGTTGTGCTTGTTGTTGTTGGTCAGCTAGGGCTTGTTGTGTTGCTTCTTGTTGCTCTTGGTATTGCTCTAACGCTTGTTGATATGCGAGTTGTTGGGCTACTTGTTGTTGTGCAAAGTACTACACTTGTGCTTGGGCTTGTGCTTGCGCTCGTGCTTGGGCCTCTTGGGCATCTTTTACAGCCTAAGCAGCTTGTACGACTTGTGCAGCCTGTGCAGCTTGAGTAGCTTGTGCGGCTTGTGTAGCTCATTGTTGTTGTTGCAACAAAGCTTGGGCTTGTGCCGCTTGTTGTGCTTGTTATTGTTGCAGTGATGTTTGAGCTTGATTTTGTTGTGAAGCTTGAGAAGCATGCATGGCTATAGGCGCTTGCTGAATTGTTTGATATTGTTGGAGCAATTGTTGGTATGCTTTGAATGCAGCATTGTAATGGCTTACTTGGCTTAGTCGCGATGGTGGTGGTGGTGGGAGTTTGAGATGTGCTTAGAGCAATGGTGGTGGTGGGAGGTTGCGATGTAAGGGGTGTGATGGGGGTAGTGGAAGTTTGAGTTATAGTGGATGTAGTGGTTGGAGTGAATGTGGTGATAGGTGTGTTTGGGATGGGTGAAGTGATAGGAATGGTGGGACTAGGTGAAGTGGTAGGAATGGTAGAGATGAGCGAAATAGTGGGTCTTTGAGAGACCGTATTTTGATTAGCTATCATGCGTTGGTTTGATGTGGATGGTGTGTTTGAAAGATGTGTTGTACCCCCTTGGTTGGATGAATTGATTTGGATGGGGCGATTTATGTTAGGGAAAGGTGGAAATTTAGGTAAAGGGGAGATCCCTAAACCAAAATATGGTGTTGACGTGGTGGGAGGTGTGAATGGTTTGAATGGTGGAAAATTTTCTTGTGCAAATGAAGAGACAAATCCATAAGGTCTCTCTATTTCGGACGAGATTGCTTGTACCAAAGGTCTAGACACTTGCGTGTCAAGGGAAAATGATGAGGTGGTATGGTAAGGAACCTCAGATGTATCGATAAATCCAAGTGGGTTGTAAAGTGGATTTTGATGCGTGTTGAAGAGGGTATCATCCTCATTGATAGTAGGTTCTATGGTGGTAATGGAAGTGGTCAATTGTGGAAGGGTGTTTTGGTCATTTGGTACAAGAAGCGCATCCTCAATAGTGTTGAGAATTGATGGATTTATTTTAGTCATTGCGCGAAGAAACTTTTGTAGTTTTGGTTGTTTGAGCATCTCAAGAACTTCTTCCTCACTTAGTTTTGTTGGTGTGATGTCTTCCACCAAGACCTCTTTTTGTGGATCGTGTGTAGTGATAGTGAGGTCTGGAAGTGGTGTGTTTTGGATTTCTGGAATGTTTTGGCTTAGATCACTTGTGGTTGATGTTTCTTGATTTAACTCCATGTTCCTCTTGTGTTGTGATCTTGTTTGAACCATAAAAGAGCAAACTAGGATGTGTAAAAGATCAAAGATGTGAAGATGAAAGGTGTATGATATATGGATGAGAATGGAAGTTTTGAATTTGTATTGAAAATCTTGATGTGATGCTAGGTACTTTGGGTTTGCTTTGATTGATGTTTGTTTGATGTTTAGACTTTGAATTCTATCTTTTGAATGTTGATGTTTGAGCAAGAGATATCCCCAAGATGTTTGAATGATGATCTAAAAAAGATAACTAATGCTCATAAAGGATAATTTGATCTAGAAGTGAGAATAGGATGTGTCTACTCACAAGCTAACCAAAAGATAATCCAAATTAGTGATGGGAGAAGGATGCATCTATCCACCATTAATTTGAACAAAGTGATAATTCAACTAAGCGTGTGTAAAAGGATTCATTCACACACACTTGAGTTGAACAAGTTTGATGTTGATGTTTGAAGAATTCAAAGTCTCATGTTTGAAAAGTTTTGATGTCTACCAAAGGAGCCTAGCATAGTTGTGTCAAGATTTTCTCAAAATGTTGGTGAGATGTTTATGGTTGATGATGTTTTTGATGGATGAATGTTTGTTTTGATCTTAGAATGGCCCTAGTTTAGACTTTTGTTTAACAAGACCAAGGTATTGAAGAACCTATTATGCCCTAAGCAAGGTACCCAAACTCTTGAAACAATCTTGGATTCCATGTGTAGTAAAATGAATACAAAGTGGGGTTGTCTCTTGAAGCATGTCTATAGAAATCAGCCAACAACTTTTCTCTAAAATAATATAACCTTTTGAGTCGTTGTTGATGTTGTTTTGGGCTAAGTTTCTTTTTCTTGGGTTTTTGTATCTTGACCTTGTGAGAAATCATTGAAAAGACATGTGTGGGGTTCAATTGCTTATCTTTTCTTTTAATGACTTCTTTTTACCAAATATACTTTCTTGATTATGTTTCAAACTAAAGATGTCCTATGTCAAAATTCCTTTTCTTCCCACAAAGTGTTGTGTGGGAGTTCCAAGAAATTGAGGCAAAGGGATTTCCTAGGTTAACCCTAGTTAGAGCAAATGACGATATAAATTCAAGTGCTAAGAAACCTCTAAGGACATAATCCCAAGGGCAAGCAACAACACTTAAATTTGTCAAAAGGTATTTGCTCTATCAAAAGGGGTTTGAAATTTGCATGATCATGTTTAAGTGTTTGTTTTCCAATGTTTACGAACAAGCATGTGTTTTTGTAACCCAAAAGCATGTACAATCCTATGGATGTGATAGACAATGTTTGGCGAGTCCCACTTGACGTCCAACTACTTACTTTTAGCTTAATGGTTAGATGCTTAACTCCAATCGCCCTCCACAACACTCACTTATATGGGGCAGCCAAGCACCAAAACCCATGAAATTCCCATGGCATGCTTTCCATCTCTACTAAAAGCTGTAAAATTGTGGGGTGGCTTCAGAACGACCGTTCTTGCACCAACAAATAGATAGGATTTTGGCCTTTTCTTTGTCAGCGATTTTAATAAGGACTTTTCGCTTTGTAGGAGTTGGACTCAATGTGGCAAGAGTCCCCTTTCAGATCCATCTTGAAAGTTGAGCTAATCACGTTGATATTGTGTTTCTTCCAATATCCACATTTATATCCCAGCTTGGAAAATACTCTTGGCTTTAGAGGTTACCGTTGAGTCGCTCCTGGTGAGTACTTTTTACCTGGTTGCAGGCCCTCCCTCTCTAGGATAAAATATCAATAGCAAAAAGACACTAATTTGTTAGTTTGACCCACCTTTGTTTAGAACAAAGGAAAACTACATGTCGAGGTTTAATCACACTCAGCATTACGTTCAATTTTACCAAATTTGAAGTGTGGAGGTGATCACTTTATCTTATGCCAACATTATCAAAAAGACCTTTTGATTCTCAAGATCACTTGGAAGCACGAGAGAAGCGCATATGTCCTTTTTGCTAATGTTAATCTAAGTAAGCAATCACAAAAACAAAGCAAGCACTCATTCTTTTTATTCCTCAAAATCAAAATGAATTCATTTTAAGCACCAAACGAAATGTGAAAAGTTGATTGTTCAATTTTTAAACCAAAAAAAACTCTAGTATGTTGATCCTAAGTTCTTTAAGACTTTTGTATAAATGAAAAAGTTCTTTTAAAACCCAAAACAAAATTAGTATTCTTAAGCAAAGGGGAGTAATTTTAAGAGGTTAAATAACACCAGCAGCAAAACACTTGATATTTTCGGAAAACTATCATTCGTGAAAATTTTGTCTATGGAATCTCGAAAAGCAGAACAAGCCCGATGCTTCTAAAAATGGACTTTGGATGCTTTAAAACAGCCACGATACCGAATAGGGCCGCTACCGCCAAAGCAGATAAATGGATGCACTAAAACAAGACATCAAGATTTCGCAAAGCAGGTCGCGGAATGCACTAAACTAGACAATGAATGCACCACAAATGCATGCAACAAATGTGCTAAAGTAGACAAAGATACGCTTTAAAATAGGCCATACGATGCTTTAAAAACAAGCCAGCCGCTAAATGCTAAAGAGAAGCCACTTGATGCTTAAAATAGGTCACTTTGATGCTTGGGTAAAGTAGATGTAAAATGGATGCTTAAAACAAGTTTTACCATATGGCCCATAAAGGTAAGAGCAATAAAAATGTAGAAGCTCCAGCGCAGGAATAGAGCCCGTAGTGCTACAGAAGCCGCGGGAAGCACTACGTGTTCCCAGCGCTATTGGCAAATGGCCAACGCTACCAAACCGCAAATTTAAACCCGGCTTTCAAAACCACAAAAATTAAAAACGGTTAATTCGCTAAGAGCTGGCCCTTCAGTTTTCAATATGTGAACCCCAATTCGAAGTGCATACAAAAACACAACAACAAACAATGTTAGAGAGTCATCTTGTAAGCATGAACAAGGATTCCCCATGAAATCCATTCACAAAGCTAAAAATAGGAAATATAACAAAGAAAACAATGAAGAACATAATGGAAATATGAAATCCTAATTTAGCATGCAAACACTTGATCCCATGGGGGAGTTGGTGCAAATAGGTGTGTGGAGATCTTCCCTTTCCCAACTCCTTGAATGCAAATGTTGATTGAAGATGATTGATCCACTTGATAAGTCCCTCAATGAGCTCCAAAATCTGCAATAAACTAGTTAAGAAGATGGATGGAATTTGAGAGATATTTGTGCATAATAACTTTGCATAATTGTGGATAATAAAATGAGAGGAGCTCTTCATTTATAGGATTTCTAGATGGATGAATCCCCAAATTTGAGCAATGTGGGACTAACATTCATCCAATGATATGGTGCCACTTGTCAAGCTATGAATGGATGATGGTTGTGCAAGATTTGGGGTTTGTGCCAATAAATGCTATTATTTGAATTTGAAATTTGAGAAATGACATGTAAGAGGGGGAAAGAAAATTGCATTAAATGCCACTTGGCCCAAGGCAAGGACATGTAAGAAGTAAATGCCTTGTTGGAAGGACTTGTAAGAGAGAGTAAATGACATGTTGGAAGGACATGTCATTCAAATTTTGAATTTGAAATAGAAGAATATTCCTCCAAAAGATGCTTTGTTGAGGGAAAATGAAGATTTAATAAATCGATAAATTGATTTATTTGTGCAAGTGGGAAAAGCTAGAGGATTTTGAAGATTAGATTATATTTAATCAAGATTTGATCAATTTAATGAAGATTAGGAAGTTTGACTTATTTTGACTTAGATTTTTGGATTAATTTAAATCAAACAAGAGAGGAAATGATTTAATGGGTTTAATTAAATAAATATGTTTTGATTATTTAATTAAAGAGATTGAAGTAAGATTAAATTAAATAAGATTTTAATTTATTCAATTTAATAGATAGACTTTGGAGATTTAATTAAATAAAATTAATTATTTAATTAAATGAGATGGAGTTAGATTAAATTAAATAAGGTTTTAATTTATTTAATTTAATAGATAAACTTTAGAGATTTAATTAATTAAATAAAATTAATTATTTAATTAAAAGAGATGGAGAATGATTTAAGAGACTTAATTAAACACATGATTTGTTTAATTAAGAGAAGAAAACAAATGAATTTAATCAAATAAAGATATTCAATTAAATGGTTAGGTCAGGGAATGATTTAGGATGAAATGATGTCGGTAGTCAGACTTAGATGCGCAATGTCAACTTGTACATTTTGCTTGTCTACAGGAGGTTGAGATACATGACATAGACACTGATTCAGAGGCTACACACTTAGATAATGAGCCTCTTGTAACTGCACCTACTAAGGATATTGAAGATGTTGGGACATAGCGTGTCCTATCTCTAGAGGACCAATGGAAACTATTTGAGGATGGAAAGAAGGAGGTTGATGCCAAGGCCAAAGTTGATGCACTTGCAAAAAAACAAGAGTTGGAAGCTAGAGCCAATACATAGGAACTAGCAAAGCGAAACAAGGAGAAGGTGGACCTTCTGTAGCAACAAAAAGAAACTGAATGGAAAGCTAATGCAGAGAGGGAGAATTTGGCTCTCCTACAAAATATTTGTGATCTTGAAGAGGAGAAGGCCTGACAAAGGAGAGAAAAGAAAGACCTTGAGGCCAAATCCAAAGCTATAGAGGAGGATCAAAGAAAGAAAGAAGAAGAAGAGCTCTTACTAAAGTGAATAGAGGTAGAGGAACAAGCCAAACATGATCAAGAAGTGGCTTGGGAGAAGGTTCAGGAATTGGGAAAAAAAAGGAAGGACATGTTCAAAGAGAAGAGATTGGAAGAAGAAAAGAAGAAAGCTAAATCTGATAGGCTAGCTAAGGAAATTGTAGAAAAGGAGCAGCAACAAGAGGTTGGTTCCCAACCTAAGGTAACACTTTTGCAACCCCTCTCTTCTACCACTTCTTCACCACAAGTGATTACTCCTACTGCCCCAATGTGGTTAAAGCCCAACTTGGAGAGGAAACAGATAGTCCAACCTCAACCCCTAAACTGGGATGATATGCTAAAGGAAATTGAGAAGGAGAGGCTCAAGAAAAAGGCTCAAGTCCTCCATTCCAA
The DNA here is from genome assembly GCA_007258455.2 of Sequoia sempervirens. NCBI lineage: Eukaryota > Viridiplantae > Streptophyta > Pinopsida > Cupressales > Cupressaceae > Sequoia > Sequoia sempervirens. The sequence continues at coordinate 3,670 of VDFB02293170.1, read as the reverse complement.
CAAATTGACAAATGTTGGAGAAATTATAGTTGAATGTTCCATTCCCATGGTTGAAAAAGATAAACAAGAAATGTAGTTGAGTGATTATCAACTAAGCACTATGAACTTGGGAAGGCCTACAAGGAACCATCAAATGGATCTTATTGATATTGTAGCATCTTCTACTAAATCAAGGGTGATAAAATATAATCATAGAAAGGATGAGCTCAAAGCTCAATTGGATCAATTTCATAGGTTCTTGAAGGACTTACCTTCTCCTATTTCTTTGCAGTCTACTACTCCTAAGACACCAATTTTGTTAAGTAAGAAAGAGGTTGATGACCTCGTGGAAATGATAAGCAAAGTAGGGATGTTGGATAGATGGACTTATCAATGGAAACCAAGAGGTGGAGGAACTACTTGTTGAAATTCATAAGGCTCATAAAGGTTCATGGAAATTAGTCAATTTATATGAATGCATATGTTGATACCCTCTAGAAATAGGAGGAAGATTACAAAGAACAAATGAGGAAATTGAAAGAAATCGATAAGCTACCTCAACAAACATTGTTAGAGCAATCTATCCTTGAAGAAGGTAATATGGATTTTATTGATAGAACTATTAGCATTATCAGATTTCAGTCTTCATTAATTTTTTCACATAGGAATGAAGTGCAATAGGCTAGTAAGGATTTAGAAAATCAAATTATGGAATTAGAAGCAATTGTAGCCATGATTGTGAATGAAGATGTCCTTGTAAAGGATGGTTTCCCTCTTGATGAACTTAGGAAAGAATGGAATAATAGGTTCCAAGAGGTAGTATAGAAGGGGGATGATGGTGATGATATGCTAATAGATAGATTTATGGATATTAAGGAGGTAGTAAAGATTGCTCAGAAGGAGCTTGCTAAATTAGAAGATATGCAAAAGTTCACCTCTGCTAAGTTGAAAAGAATAAAGTTTGAAGACAATTGGGTAGATAGGACAAATGTAGATATGCTTAAATAGGTATTGGATAGTTATGATGAATATCTACTTGAGTAGAAGACAGGGGAATGAAGTGGATATGGAATATTCTTTTTGAATGAAGCATCAAATGGCACGGCCAACTAGGCATCTCTCTCCTACTTTTTAGGGACATGACACAAGTTGAACTAAGGATCCCCGGCAGTTTGACCTTCTCCCTTTGCAGGGAGATTTTTGATAAAGAGTTATCATTGGTTAACTAAAGATCATGATAGGAAGTTGCCTCATGCAGCTCCAGTTGTTCCTTGATTTGTGGATCTTCATTTTTTTCATGACAGGAATTAGTGCTAAATTTCCTATATGTATAATTTCTCTCCATATTGTAAAGTTCGGCTAATTGAAGTCAAGATTGGTTGCCTAAAGAGAGACTTAGGATAGTTTTACAACTTTTAGAAGTTTTGTATAGTTTATGCAAAGATACTTAAATATTTTCACAAGTTTTAATACAGTTTATGTTATGTTCAAAAATTTGTTAGTTCAATGGTAATGTTGATGAACAATACTCATTCATATTCTAGTGAGTTTTGTTGTGCATAAATGTCTCTTATTTGATGAAATTCAATAGAATATTTTGAATCTGACACTATTTCATTGAGTTATTTGTGAATGAGATCTCTTTGTATTTATTGATCTATGAATTTTAGAGATGAGGTGATGATATGTTCTTGTTTGAAAATGAAGTTTAAAAAAAAAAGTGATGATGAATAGTTGTATGTCTTGAATTTTCACCATGAATGAATGCAATGGCATAGAGTATTATGTGGATTGTATCATTTTATGGTTTTAGTTGTTTGAAAGAAATGTTCATTATGAATTTTATATGTCTGAGTTAAAAGAAATTTGTGTTTGTGCTTTGTTGTCCTGAGCTTTGTTCTATCTTTTGATTTTTATTTACACCCCACAAATGTTTTGTATTACATAGTTTGTAACCCTTTACTAGAAGGCCCCTTGAACATTATAGTTGCATAGGCCACTGAAAAACAACAACATAGTCGAGAACCAACTACCAAGACCTTGGAAGATGGGTAATTCATATTATTTGTCTTTTTCAAGAGAAGTACAATAGCAATATTCTATTTTAACGTTGTTGTTTTATTTTTGACCATCAACAGGTCCTTGACCAGATCTTCCTCTTCCTCTTTGGTCTCCATTATTTTGATCCCAAGGATTGTAGGTTTTATCTCCTTTCTAGTTATGGTTGCTACTGGTTCCTTCACCCTTCTTTTGATCTTCATTTTGACCTCCATATGATCGTCCACTGGCCTTTCCACCATGACCCCCACCTCTTTGCTTACTTTCAAATATTCTATTCAAATTTTCTTCTACCTTCAAAGCAAACTAATATGAATCTTCAATGGTAGACATTCTTACCAGACCCAACTCTTCTTGAATACTCGGCTTCAACACATTTATGTAACGAGAAGATTTCTCCTTATTGGTCTCAAAATGGCTTGTTCTAATCAAGACACAATAGAATTATTCTGTATACTCCTAGACAAATTTTCCCACTTGTTTCAACCCTTGCATCTTCTTCAACAAATCCAGTTCATAATCCATAGGAATGAATTATATTTTTAATTTGTCCACCATATGATCCCATCTTGTTATTTTCTCTTTTCCTCTTCAATTTCTTTCTAGTTGTACCTCTTTCCACCAAATATTCACATGACCCTTTAGCTTTGTCTTTGAAAATTTGACCCTCTTAGGATCTTCCACCTCCTCATACTCAAAGCATTCCTCCATATTTTTTATCCAATCAATCAACTCTTTTGGGTTAATATTTCCATAAAATGTAGAAACATCAATCTTTGGCCTTTTACCAATCTTAGAGATGGCCTTAAATAATTTTACTTTCTTTGGATCTTCTGCTTCTTGTTCTTCTTTGAACTGTTTCTCATTTTTAGTTCCATCTTCACTTTCATCTTCTCTTCTTGGCTCAAACCCTCAACGCAACTCCTCTCGCAGTGCTTGAAATTGTCTCTAAAAGGCTCTAAAACCCTCTTTTGGTACATTAACATTCCTTCCACCACCATGATTTCTTCACAGAGGCATTCTAATGACCTTTCTCAAAAACCCACAACCACAATTCTTGGTGCAAATTGCTTCACGTTTAGTGAACTATTTACACACTCCGTAAAACCTGCTCTAATACCACTTGATGAGGGACACACCACCTAAAATCCACACAAATCATAGCATTAGATACCAACACAGAAGTTGCGAGATAGAAAATAACTCGCTTTCAATTATTTTTAGAAAATAAAATTACAAATTCAAAACTTACATGCTATAGCCTCATGGGCTTGATTCATTACAACAAAATCAACTCTGAAAATAAAATATATTATTTGGAGCCACAATATGCACTAATGGAGTCACCTTCTATAACTCCCACTTATCCCTTTTTATTTTACCCAATAACTGCCCTAGAATGTTCTAGAAAGTGTAACTTTCCCTTTTTTTTGGTGCCAAAAGTCCCACTGTTTGATTTCTTGCATAAGAAGATATTTTAATGAAATTCACTTTTTAGTGGGGAAACTTCATGGGGCCATAGTTTTTGTTCTGGGTGTCCAATTTTCTATTATAACATATCATTGGAAAGCTCTCGAAAAGATCTATAGTGTTGAACCTATCAAAGATCGGTTCCTCAACTTTTCGAGTTGTT
>VDFB02293169.1:0-13145 GCA_007258455.2 Sequoia sempervirens | reverse complement strand
TTTGGGATCTGCCACAATGCATGTCCCTCCTCAGAGTAACTCAAATCAGCCTCCTTATCGAGATCCAAATAGGGAGAGGATTGATGAAATGGCTAAGCAAGTAAAGAAGCTAAATCTAGAGGTGACTTACTTAAGAAATCAGAACAGCCAACTGCAAGCTGCCCATAAGGGAATGCAATCTAATCAGAACAGGGAGTTTTCACAAGGACAGAATTTTGACAGGGGACAGCATAATGACAGAGGATTCTACAATGATAGGGGGTATAATCAGGATAGAGGTTTCAATAATGATAGGAGGCAAAACTTTGATAGAGGCCAAGGTAGTGGATCGAGATTTGATAAAAGGCCATCACAAGGACAGAACAGAACTTGGAATATAGGGCCCAATAATGGAGGAGTTCCCACCCCATTGGATTAACCTACCAATCAGATGGTTAATCAGTCTGCAAACCAACAAGTCAGTCAAGACAAACCTCCTACTGGTGTGTATCTGGCTGAAGCAGCCCTATTAGGGTGGCGCAGGCTCCATAAGACAAGCCAGCATTCAGAATTGGAATGTCTAGAGTTCCAAACTGCTACCTCTATTTTTTAGTATGAGGTAGAGAACAATGCGAACGGATAGGAGATTGTTCCTTCCAACTCATATGATTCTCCTGTTGGTATTAAATCATGCTCCTTTTCTAGCCAGCAAGGAAAATGTACTAGAAGAACCTGATTCCCAGGAAGATGAAACAGATCAGATTTGTAATGGAGAGGAAGTAGCTCAGTTGTTTAATGAAGAAACACTAAATGACAATGGCCCCCTAGATCAGGAAGAAGCTTATGTCGAAGAAGTACAGATGTTTCAGAGGCAAGGATTGAGGGATATGCCTCATAGACGTCCACAGCCTGGAGGACCTTTCACTACTTCCATTCCTCCCAACAACTTCAGTACCCCTCCAAATCCTAATGCTAACAATAACCCGTCCTATCCGCATATCTCCAAGCAGTACCTTTCAAAGAACAGACAGGCCCAGGCTGAACCATAGAAGGAAAAGGCTGTTCAAGTAAGCAAGGATAAGGCAGAGGAACCGTCTAAGGAGGTCTCCACTAATATGAGTGAGGAGCAGATGGCTTCGTATGTTGCAAATGAATTCAAGAAACTAAAGGTAAACCTTTCTGCATTTGAATTGTTAAGGTTTCCTGCAATTAAGAAGGCTGTCTTAGGTACCTATGATGCAAATTCAAAGTCATTGGATAAGTCTTCTAGTGAGCCCATCAGCCAGACTTCCAATTTTTAGTCTGTGAACACACAAAATCAAGCCCAAAATCAGACCAACCCGCCTCCTGGAGATAAAGGAAAAGAAAAGGATAGGACTCAAGTGGCCCAGGTGGATACTCAACCCACTTTATTTCAAGGAAAAACAGAAACCCCCCCATTTCTAATTTCTGTCTGAATCTTTGGTAAGAACCTTCATAATTGCTTATTAGATTCAGGTGCTTCCACCAACGTGATGCCATTCAGAGTTTGTAGAACCCTAGGGATTACACCTGCCGATTCTCAGAAGAAGGTGACACAGTTGGACAGAACTGAAGTAAGCGTGGTGGGAGAACTTAACATGATTCACATGCTGATAGCTTCATATACAAGGATCCAACAGGTTATCAACATTCAGGTGGCTGATATCCCTAATGCATATGGTTTGATCCTGGGAAGGGATTTTACCAAGGCTCTGAATGGATACGTGTCCACTGATCATTCTCACATGTGGCTTCCCTAGAAAGGAGTGCCTAATCAGATAAGAATTGAAAGAGAGCCTAGAATGAAGTACATGATAATTGAATACCAAAAGACTTCAACAGAAGTACTGGTATCAAAAGTCAGAATGGGAAATTACCTACTATCGGCTCAAAATGAAGAATCAGATGCAAAAGAGGTGTTGATGTTGCATACGATGCCAGCTGATGTTGAAACAGGGTCCAGCCATGTTGAAGTTTTGACAGAATTAGTTGAAGAAGAAGAAGAACTGGAAGACAGTTAGATCAACTTATTGGACAGTTTCCAGGAATTCATCAGGCAGTGCATGGAGAACCAGATTCACCTAGGAAAGAGGACGAGCTTTAGGGAGTTACTCTTACCAAATTGGTGTAGAGTCCACAATGCTTCTCACTCAGAGTTGGACTGTTGTTTGTGCCAAACAGCAGTAAAAAAAGTACAAAAATGCATGAATCCAACTCCAGCAGTTAAGACAGATGAGCAGAATCTTCAAGAAGAGTGCGAAAGCTAGAAACCTGTGGTGACTGAGAAAGTCCCTAACACGGATCAACTAAAAGAGAGAATGAAGAAAAATACCACTGCAGAATACTGGACTCTTAAGTTTGATGGATCTAAGTCCAAGCATGGAGCTGGGGCTGGGTTTGAACTGATTAGTCCAAAAGGTAAGAATTTCTTTGCAGCTCATAGGCTCCAATTTCATTACACCAATAATGTAGCAGAGTATGAAGCTTTAATTCATGGGCTCCTTATGGCATTCAAGAAAAAGGTCAAGATTCTACAAGTTTTTGGAGATTCAGAATTGGTAGTCAAACAAGTGAGAAAGCAGTATTCATGTCACGATAGGAGAATGACCAACTATAGGTATAGAGTGTGGGACCTCATTGAGGGATTTGATGCTTTTAATATCCAACTGATCCCATGAAAAAGGAATCAAACTGCTGATTCTCTAGCCCAGGAAGCTAGCACTCTGCAGCCCCTGTCTCTGTCAGGATTGAAGAAGTTTACTGTTGAATTAACTCCTGTGCCATCAGTCCAACACAATGTGACTAATTTTCAGGTGTTTGAGGATGATAAACACATTCTTGATTTCATCACAAACACAGATGTTTTTTCTTCATAGATCATTGATGAAATAGAACCTCAGGAAGCAGAATTGGATCTAGAAGGTGTGTTGAACCTGAAGTCTAACAATATTCCAAGGGGAATGGTACAGTTGGAGCGGATTTTTGATATGGATAAGATCAAAGATCAAGAACAAGAGTCCAAGAAGGAGTCCATCAGTAGACAGTGTGACCCTCACAATGTGGGAACTGAGGACAATATTAAGAATCTTTCCATCGGCAAGGTATGCACTCCTGAAGAAAGAGAAGGGATAATCAAAGCCCTGCATAGTTTTTCGAATATAGTAGCCTGGGGTTATGAAGACCTGAAGTCCTATGATACGTCCATCATAACTCATACTATACCCCTAAAGCCAGGTGCTAAGCCTTTTAGACAGAGACAGAGACCCATTAATGCACTGTTGGAACCCCTCATACAGAAGGAAGTTCATAAATTGCTGTTTGCTAGAATCATATTTCCCGTCAGGCATTCAACATGGGTGGCCAATCTAGTTCCAATAAGAAAGAAGAATGGTGAAATTAGGCTTTGTGTTGACTTCAGAAATCTGAACAAATCATTAGAAAAAGATAATTATCCAGTTCCCTCTTTGGATGAAGTGCTTCGGGTGGTCAACGGTTCTCAGATGATGTCTTTTCTAGATGGGTATTCAGAGTATAATCAAGTGATGGTCCAGTATGAGGACATACACAAGACTGCCTTCATGACTAAGTGGGGTACCTTTGCTTACAGGAGGATGCCATTTGGGCTTATTAATGCAGGAGCTACATTCCAAAGGGCCATGGATATTGCCTTCAAAGATATTATAGGGAAATGCATCATCATTTACATGGATGACCTGACTGTTTTCTCCAAAAACTGAGGGGATCATATCTTAGATCTGTACCAAGTATTCCAAAAATGTAGAGAATTCAGCATATCTTTGAATCCCAAGAAGTGTATCTTCGGGGTAACAGAAGGAAAGCTATTGGGGCATGTGATATCAGAGAAAGGAATTGCTATAGATCCAGAAAGAGTGGAAGCCATCCTGAAAATTTAGCCGCCTGCCAGCAAAAAAGAGATGAAGTCCTTCTTTGGTAAGATTAACTTTGTCAGAAAATTCATCACGGGATTTGCTGAAATTGTGAAGCCATTAAATGCTATGTTGAAACAAGATGCCAAGGTCGAATGGACTACAGAGGCAAATGAGGCCTTTGCAGAGATTAAGAGATCCATTGCTGACGCTCCAGTATTAGTGAGCCCAGATTATCGCAAACCCTTTTATATCTATTCATTTGCTTCAGACCACTCATGTGTTGGAATGCTGACACAAAAGTCTAATGTGGGGAATGAGCATCCCATCGCTTTTATGAGTGGACTATTAAAGGATGCTGAGTTGAAATACCCAAGTGTGGAGAAGCAAGCATATGCCCTTGTTCGAGCAGAAAAAAAAATCAGGCATTATATCCTCAGAAATAAGGTGTTTGCAATTGTTCCTAATTCCCCAGTTAAGTTACTGTTGATGCAGAATGAACTAGGTGAGCGCGGAGCCAAATGGGTGACCATGCTTCAGGAGTATGATATTGAGATCCAACCCATGAAACTGGTAAGAGGGTAGGGACTCACCCAAACCATGGCAGAGATAGGTTTTGAATTATCTGTCCAGAACTATAACGTTGAAGAGGTTTCTCCAGATGGCTGGTATGATGATATAGTCTATTATTTGTTGAATCAACGACCTCCAGCCCACCTTAATGCAGTACAGAGGTGAGCCTTAAGGTTGAAAAGTGACGGTTTCATGCTAAAAGGAGCTGTCCTATACAAGAGGAATCATGAAGGCATTTATTTGAGGTGTCTTGGGAAATAGGAAGCTGAAAGGGTAATGAATAAATTTCATGAAAAATATGGTACTGGTCATGGTTCTGCAATTGCTACTGCAAATCAGATTTTGAGGGTAGGGTATTACTGGCCTACACTGTTCAAGGATGTTCATCATCATGTACGAACCTATCACACTTGTCAGACCGCAGCAACAAGAGAAAGGTGTGCAGCACTTCCGCTCCAGTCTGTCATTGAGGTAAAATCTTTTGCTCAATGGGGTATGGATTTCATAGGCCCCATCAATCCACCATTTTCTGCAGGACACAGGTACATCCTCACCATCACTGATTACTTTATGAGATGGACTGAAGCTTTTGCTTGTAGGCAGTGTACATCAGAGGTAGTAATTGAATTTTTAGAATCTACCATTCTCAATCGGTTTGGATGTTCTGTAGCTGTTGTGTGTGATAATGGTCCTGCCTTTGCATCTTTGAAATTCTCAAACTGGGCCTTTGATCATGGCATTGTTGTGAAGTTTGCATCTAATTATTATCCCCAGGGGAATGGTCTGGCTGAATCCTCTAACAAGAACCTGTTGACTGTCATCAGAAAGCTGTTAGAAAGGAACCCAAAAGACTGGCACACCCAGCTTCGGTTTGCTCTTTGGGCAGATCATACCAAAGTTAAGTCCTCCATTGGTACATCTCCTTATCATTTAGTGTACGGTCTAAAACTAGTTTTCCCTATCCAACTCAAGATCCCAACCCTACAGTTTATAAATCAATTTTATGATGAAGGGGATAGAAGGGAGGCTAGGTTAACAGAATTATTGCACCTTGAGGAAAAATGAGACAATGCCCTTGACAAATTTGCCAAACATCAGGGGGTAGTTAAGAGATGGTTTGATAGGAGAGCTAAAGTCAAAGCTTTCAAGATTTCTAACCTTGTCTTATACTGGGATAAACCTCGTGATCAGAAAGGGAACCATGGAAAATTTGATAAATTGTGGCTGGGCCCGTATCAGATTGCCGAAATATTGGGAGATAATGCCTTCCGTCTGAGGACTCTCACGGGAGAAGACATACCACTGCCTGTCAATGGGCAGTATCTAAAACATTATTTCCAGTCTTGAGCTATTTTCAGCTCTTTGCTTTGTAAATAGTTAGTTTAGGTTGCTTTGTTCGTTTGTTTTGCTTGCTTTGGTTAGAGTAGGTTTGCTCTGGTTTGCTTGTTTTGGTTTGCGTTGCTCTTACTGTTGGTCCTTTTTGTTTTGGGGATTGTGGGTGCATCTGTATGGTAACGGTGGTAAAGCAGGTCTAATGTTCTTGGTATTTCCCTTACAAGCTTTGATCATTTTTCTAGAATACCATGGTATGAATTCTTTAACCTATGTCAATCCTCCTTATGATGAGGCAAAGGTTTTCTAGTCAGTTTGAACAGAAATATATTGGGGTCTTATACCTTTAATCCTTAATATACCTGAAGTTGTGAAAGGTCCTTATAAGGTCTGGACAGGTGAAAAAAAATTTTATGCTCTAGTGCCACTGTGGTTCTTAGCCCTGAGTGTGGACTTCACTGTTCATAGGTTGAATGAAGTGAGTGAAAAGAAAAGAAATATCAGCAAAATAAAAAAGAGAAAAAAATATATATTGAAAATCATGAGGTTTGAATTCAACTTATCAGGGGGATCTGAATATCTCTACCGGGGCTATAGACGCTTGACTGGCAATAGAGCTATGTTCAAAAGGATCACAGTGATAACCTCGTCAGGGCTATGGATGCCTGACTGGCAACGAGGCTCTATCCAGGTTACTTTTAGAGTAAGAATCTTTACGTAGCCTGTTCATACCAAGTCGGGTTCTTCTTGCAACTAAGGGTAGGTAATACATGCATGTGCACACACTTAGACCCTGGTATTAGAATGTTTGAATGGTTGGGAGTTTCTTTGTTTTAACTTAGGGTGATGGCTGGGTATCTGAGTTGAAACCATAAGTTTTGGGTTCTTGATTCCAGTTTGTCATCGAAATGCTCAAGAGCATTTCCCCAGCAGAGTCGCCATTTGTTGTGCAGTTTTTGCACACACGCCCCACTTGGAGTAGGGACCCTCGTTTTGGTGTCTTTGACCTTTGGTTTTATTGGAATTGTCATTTTAGGGTCTTGACATGTTGATCTTGCTAGCTTTGACCTTGCCTTGAGGTTTGAATTGATTGAAATTGGGTTTTAAACTAGGTTCGGGTTTTCAACTGGATCTGGGATTTTCCAGCTCTGGTAGATTTTCCCAGACCCTAGTTCCTTGTCCGTTTCTGGCAAGATTCTTCGATTCTGGGTTTTTGCCTGACTTCAGGATTTTTCGGTCCTGGCAGATTTTCCCGGTCTGCTCTAAAATCCTGATCTTCCTCATTTCCCTGGTTTCTACATTTCTGCAAAATCTATGTTTTTGTGCATCCTGGGATTTTCTGAAATTTCGTTCTGGGCTCGGGTTCCCGAACTTGTTAGAAATGTCTTATCGCGCATTAATGGTCGACGTACCTTTGTTTAGATAGGTATAAGGGCGGATTTAGGGCATTTTTAGTGACATTCTAACTTCATTGCTCCCTTGCTGATTGCTCTGGCGATTAAGTTTTCCATTTGAGCTTTGAGAATCGATCTTGATTCGTTTGCGTGAGGATTGCTTGAGCGCCAGTGTCAGTGGTTTTCATCGCTTGGACGTGTTTGTTGCGTGGTCAACTTTTTGGGCTCGAATTTCTTCCGCATCGATCCATGGTATGTTATCATTGCCCTTCCGTTTGTTTGCGTGGTGATTGAGGGTTTCTGCATTGGATATTGTTAGTTTTGGGTCGGCCCTTGATTGATTTTGATTTCATATTTGTAGAGTCGGGGTTTGACCCGTCTTTTGTTATAGAACCCTGTTTCACGTGCCCTATGAGCTCTATTTATCCATGAGACGGCGTGTGCATCCATTAGACTGGGGTCCTGGGTTAGATTGCTTGCTTTTTAGTGCGAAATTTGCTATTGTGCGAAGTTAGGGTTTTCCTCGGTGTTCGGCCCAGAACGAAGGTTTCATCTTGCTTGAGCGATTTTGTCCCTGTATCACGTTGACTTCCTGTCTTGTGATGATTCGAGTGCTTTAGGTAAATCTTTAGCTGATACTTTAAACCTTAAAGCTTGCTCTGGTTTTAATGGCGGAGGTCGGGTTATTCAGATTAGGGCATCATTATTTTGATATAGGGATTCATCCTTTGAGAGTTTTGAGGGTCAGAAATCCTTTGCGTCCTGAGTTTTGTTGATTATTGTCAGTTTCGAAACCATTAGAACTCAGGAAGGGAAGATCCCGTGGTCGTTTGAATTTTGGGTCGCGTTTCGCCGTTTTTCGGGTTTCCGAGGTCGTCGCGGAATTCCGCTGCTTCCGGATTTTCCCGGTTTGGGCTTATTCCGCGGACTGGGGTTATTCCGGAACATTCTAAGCTGTCCGCGAAAATCCGTTCCATCCGGATTTTTCCGGATTTCCTGTCTGGCTGGTGTCCTTTTTAATGTTTCGATGATAGGATTAATGGAACGATTGTTTAATGTTTATTTCTTGTTGCCAATGAGTGAATTCCATGATTATCTTCTGATTTTTCATCTGCACTAACGATTTATCTGACTAATAATGCTTTGGCAGCAGGAATCCGTCTGGGTCGGATTTCTCCGAAATTTGCCCCGACGGTATTTTCCCGGTTTGCATGGTTTTCCCGGACTATCCTATTTCTCCGGATCTCAAAGGATTAGCAGTTGGCAGTGGATTTTGATGGATTTATATGATTTGTGCTAACTTTTTGGATTGAAATATGAACAACAATTGAATACTAATGATGATTTTTGGATGTGCAGGCCGAATCAAGCAAGGCAGCTGCTGGAAAGTCTAAGGGTGGCGCAGGGGCGTCGTCCATTTCTGAGACTGAACGATTGAGACTAGACATGAAGAACCAGCTCCCCGAAAGCAAAGTGTCTTCTGTGTGGGCTGACGTATCTGACACTAATGTTGGTGCCTGGCGATATGAGGAGTTCAAGCAGAGAACGGCAGAGAGGGACTTGTCAGCCCTGAGGCAAGGGATGATGAACTCCGGATTGGTGCATGTGGCAGGTTTCCCTCCGGCGGTCCAGTGTTACGAGTTAATCTTGGAATGTGCTAGACAATATGATTTTGATACACAGCGGGTGGTTAGCACCGAGGGAAGGGTCTTGGCCAACTTCAGTCCGGCCTCTATTGCACAAGCTTTCAGCATGCCGGATCTTCCTTCAGTGTGTGCCTTGAATATTGACACTGCCAGGACCTATTATGAGAATGAGCCGGTCAAGGCTCAACAGATGATTAATTCATGGCTAGAGAAGCCAAAATCCCATCATTCGAAGTTGCCCAAGCAGCTGCACAGGGTTAAGTTTAGGTCAGATGTATATGATGCCATCACACTTCTGAGCAGAGTGGCCGGATTGAAAAGTGCAGGTGTATTGGAGAGTTGGATGGTCCATGTGATCACCAAAATTGGGCAAGGGACTAACTATCACTGGGCAGGACTCATCAGTGCTGAGATTGATAGACAATTGAGGAATGTCCTGGAGGCAAAGAAATTCACTATGTCCTCATATGTAATGTATGTGTTGGCCATCTCCTACCCATACAAAGGTCTGAATCCGAGGGGAACAATTGGACAGGATATAATCTATGAGGTTTATCCGGAGTTGCATCTGGGACACAAAGATTATAGAAGGGCCAATGATGCATTCACGATGCATATCACCCGGACACTCCAGAATGCTGAGCACCTTAGATTGTCCAATGGAGCCAAAGGGCTAATAAAGAACTATGGAGCCTGGTTCATCTAGTTCCCTACCTTCACCTACCTCAGGATTGATGGATGCCCGGTTGCCCCTTACAGGTTACCCCGGTATCCTACTGACCACATTGTGCTATTGGAAGTTGTGAGACAAATCTGTGAATTTGATGCTGTGGTGAAGAGGGAGAAGCACAAGACAGGCTTCGGAGGAGACTTCCCTCTGGGATTGGTGTGGCGGAGATGTGCCCCTCTATTCAATCAGCCCATACTGCAGGGGAAGAACTAGCAGCATATGGTTTCTCCTTCCATTCTAAAAGGATGAATTTTGATATAACAGGAGAAGCACAGAAGAAAGCCACCAGGGAGTACAGGCACAAAGATGACCTGGAAGATTATTGGGTCAATATCAAGGATGACCTTGATGCGAGAAAGAAGAGATACTCCAGGCTCCCTGTGGAGGCAATTAGGCAATACAACGTCAAGTTAATCCCGGATCAATTGGATGATGACGGAAATCTGGTGCAGGACCACGCCTATGAGGCAGTGAAAAATAGGCCAGCCGGGGATATTAACTGGAATGAGGATGAAGATTACAGAATTGGAGGACCTAATGGCTCCTGTAATGAAGTTCACTCTTTCTTGGGTGAAACATAAAATTTGGGAATTGGAGAATGCAAAGATAGCTTGCACCTTCGAATTGATGGGGAATCTCAACCCCATGTCGACTTCTGAGGAATCCGGGGAAGATGACCCCAAAGGGAAAACAGTGAAGACCTCACCGTTCAAGATCAAGGTTAGAGGTCCCAAGGGAGCTGAACCTGAAACAAAGAGGAAATCGAAAGGGAAGCGAAGGTGGAAGACCTTGACAATTAGCAAGTCCTCTGATGAGGAGGAGATGGAGAAAGCAGAAGAGGAGGATGTTCCTCCACCACCTAAGAAGACAAGAACCACAAGGACTGCAAAGAGGAAGGATCAGGCTGCTTCGAGTGATGAGCCTCCAATTGTCGATGTGGAGAGTTCCAGAGGAGAGAAAACAAAAGTTTATACGAGGAAATCAAGAACTCCCTCTCCCAAGGATGCTGCACAACAGAGGGACTCTTCCCCAAAGCTACCAGTTGAGGAGCCATCCAAGTCTGTTTCTCCTCCACTGAGCATACCTAAACTGGGAAATCCTGGTGAACATGAAACTAGCGGGGAAGCAGAACCGTTTAAGGAGGGGACACTTTTTAGTGAAGCTACAGAACTTGAAGTTGAGACAGAGGAAAGACATACTTCTCTGTTGGTGTAGTATGAGGATTCCCTGGAAAGTGATAGAGGAAGCGGATCACCTGAGTCAGAGGAAAATATCCCTGCTAGGCCTCCATCACCGGTGCTTCCAGAGTTAGGATTTGAAGAGGCCGACCAAGGTAAGCAGCTTCCAGAGAAAGAAGATGATAAAGCAACTGCAGAAGAAGAAAAGGTGATGGAAGAGCCAGAAGATGCCAGGACAGAAGAAATCCAGACTGACCCTGTAGCCCCGGACTGGCTGGAGAAGGAACTTGCAAGGAAAAAGCAAGTGATTGTTGAAGATACTCCCTTGGACTGGGATGAGATGTCAAAAATTGGCAAAGGAAAGAAAAAGAAAGCTGCCAAGGTGATCTCAAGGGTGGAAAGGGATGAAACACACAACAGGGTAGTCCACATCGCCACTCCTGCCGCAGATAAAATGAGAGAGGATGTTACAAGCCAAGATTATGATGTGCAAATGATTAACCTCGAGCCTCCATCCATGGAGTAGGATATTGAGGAGTTTGAGGGGTCCAGTGTGGTGATTGTTGATAGATTTAAGAGGGAGACTCAGACTAAACGTGAACTGAAGAGGGAAAATGAAAGGTTAAGGAAATATTTGGAGGAGGTTATGAAACCTTTGCAGTCTCTCCACCCTTCTTCTTTTTCCATTCCTGGTTTTCTACCTAAGGAAACAATCTCCGGGATCAAAAAGATGAAGGCCTCAGCTCAAGCTGCCATAGATTGGCTAGTGGATGTCCAAACAAAAGGGGATGATACTATTAGGGAGATTTTATCTGTAGGAAAGGATGCAGTCCGGGCGAAGGCGCTGTTAGAGCATATCCTGTCTCAGGATAAGGATGATATGGACCTCCTGTTGTAGAAATTGAAGGTTATCCTAGGGTATGGAAAAAAGCAATTGGCTAAGGATGGAATCCTTCCTTCCTCCAAGTTGGATGAGCCGTGGGAATGGTTTGAGGCATTGCAAATCAGGCAGAAGGCTCTGAAGAAGATACATAAATGAAGGAAGTCAATTGATGGTGAGCTTACTGTAGTCTATGATGGATGCATTGCCTTCTTTGAGGTAATGACAGGGAGGAAGAAGATAGCTCCCAAGTATCTGAGCTTGGAACAATTGAAGGAGTGGTGGCATGAAATTTATGCCCCGGATTCTGATGGAACTGTCACCGGCCACTTACTTGATGATGCAACCACCTACATGGCAGTGATGGATAAATATATGGCCAGTAGGGAGGATTGGAAAAAGACTGTTGAGCGGTCCAAGGAAGAAATAGACTCAATTAAATGCCGACTCAAGGTCTTACCATTGCCACCTGTTGCTGAGTTGGATGGAGTATTCTTGAAGGTCCAAGGGTCGTTAGTTCAGAAGAAAGATAAAGGGAGTAGCAGTTAATGCTCATTTCGAGATTTGTAATTCCCTATTATCATAGGGCATGCATTGGACTAGACTTCCTTGGGGACTGTGTCAAAGCCGACTTGGATGATGGCATTTAATGTGTGCCTTAGTTTGTTTTTCCTTGGCCGACCTGTTTTGGCAGTTTTATTTATTTTGTAAAATGTTTGGCTGGGTCGACATGTCTTGGGGGGATTTGCTATGAATAGGAATTCTTGCCTCTTTGTAAGGGGGACATTAGCAAGAAGACATTAGAAATTAAAGAGCGAGAGTTAGAGTATTTGGATTTCCTGGAAGCAAATATTGTATCAGAACAGTTGAATTGTTGCAGCATTTTGGTGATTAATACAATTGAGGACATTGTGGTTTTCCTGGTGAAATCTTTTGTGTTATTTCATCTTGCATGGTTCCCTTGTTCTATCTTTTAAATTTCTTTAAGACTTAGGGTTTAGTATTCAGAAATAAATTAGTTTCAGTTGGATAAATGATGTTTATGATTTCATATTTGGAATGTTTGTAGCTATCTCTGGTCTATACTCCCATTAACTATCTGATTGTAGTAGGCTGGTGAAGTCAACTTGGACCGTATATTCAATGTGCTTAAGTTCAATTGTAGATGCATGTCTATGATTTGAAAATTTGTATTCCTCAGAAGATTGCACCGTTCTTGTAAGATTGCATTGTGGGTTGAACAAGAGCTGGTTATTTGAGATAGGTCCATTTCAGATATATGTCATTTACATTGCTTGCTCTAGCAGTAGTTTAGATCTTATCACTTCCTTTCATCCCTATCTTTTGCTGTTTCTTTATTATTCGGTTAGATTTAGGATTTAAGATCATCATATTGTCAGATCTGATAAGTTGAAAAATACAGTTTGCTTGTAGTAAGGTCCCTTTGTGATTACCAACATTTTCACATAATTATCTGAGTTGTTTAATGCATTGTTATGACCTAACACCCGAGAGACCTTGGGGT
>VDFB02293167.1:0-41544 GCA_007258455.2 Sequoia sempervirens | reverse complement strand
AATGTTGAGCACCTCAGATTGTCCGATGGAGCCAAAGGGCTAATAAAGAACTATGGAGCCTGGTTCATCCAGTTCCCTACCTTCACCTACCTCAGGATTGATGGATGCCCGGTTGCCCCTTACAGGTTACCCCGGTATCCTACTGACCACATTGTGCTATTGGAAGTTGTGAGACAAATCTGTGAATTTGATGCTGTGGTGAAGAGGGAGAAGCACAAGACAGGCTTCGGAGGAGACTTCCCTCTCGGGATTGGTGTGGCGGAGATGTGCCCCTCTATTCAATCAGCCCATACTACAGGGGAAGAACTGGCAGCATATGGTTTCTCCTTCCATTCTAAAAGGATGAATTTTGATATAACAGGAGAAGCGCAGAAGAAAGCCACCAGGGAGTACAGGCACAAAGATGACTTGGAAGATTATTGGGTCAATATCAAGGACGACCTTGATGCGAGAAAGAAGAGATACTCCAGGCTCCCTGTGGAGGCAATTAGGCAATACAACGTCAAGTTAATCCCGGATCAATTGGAGGATGATGGAAATCTGGTGCAGGACCACGCCTATGAGGCAGTGAAAAACAAGCCAGCCGGGGATATTAACTGGAATGAGGATGAGATTACAGAATTGGAGGACCTAATGGATCCTATAATGAAATTCACTCTTTCTTGGGTAAAACATAAAATTTGGGAATTGGAGAATGCAAAGGTAGCTTGTACCTTCGAATTGATGGGGAATCTCAACCCCATGTCGACTTCTGAGGAATCCAGGGAAGATGACCCCAAAGGGAAAACAGTGAAGACCTCACCATTCAAGATCAAGGTTAGAGGTCCCAAGGGAGCTGAACCTAAAACAAAGAGGAAACCGAAAGGGAAATGAAGGTGGAAGACCTTGACAATTAGCAAGTCCTCTGATGAGGAGGAGATGGAGAAAGCAGAAGAGGAGGATGCTCCTCCACCACCTAAGAAGACAAGAGCCACAAGGACTGCAAAGAAGAAAGATCAGGCTGCTTCGAGTGATGAGCCTCCAATTGTCGATGTAGAGAGTTCCGGAGGAGAGAAAACAAAAGTTTATACGAGGAAATCAAGAACTCCCTCTCCCAAGGATGCTGCACAATAGAAGGACTCTTCCCCAAAGTTACTAGTTGAGGAGTCATCCAGGTCTGTTTCCCCTCCACCGAGCATACCTGAACCGGGAAATCCTGGTGAACATGAAACTAGCGGGGAAGCAGAACCGTTTAAGGAGGGGACACTTTTCAGTGAAGCTGCAGAACTTGAAGTTGAGACAGAGGAAAGACATACTTCTCCGTTGGTACAGTATGAGGATTCCCCGGAAAGTGACAGAGGCCGCGGATCACCTGAGCCAGAGGAAAATATCCCTGCTAGGACTCCATCACCGGTACTTCCAGAGTTAGGATTTGAAGAGGCCGACCAAGGTAGGCAGCTTCTGGAGAAAGAAGATGATAAAGCAACTGCAGAAGAAGAAAAGGTGATAGAAGAGCCGGAAGATGCCGGGACAAAAGAAATCCGGACTGACCCTGTAGCCCCGGACTGGCTGGAGAAGGAACTTGCAAGGAAGAAGCAAGTGATTGTTGAAGATACTCCCTTGGACTGGGATGAGATGTTGTCAAAAATCGGCAAAGGAAAGAAAAAGAAAGCTGCCAAGGTGATCTCAAGGGTGGAAAGGGATGAAACGCACAACAGGGTAGTCCACATCGCCACTCCTGCCGTAGATAAAATGAGAGAGGATATTACAAGCCAAGATTATGATGTGCAAACGATTAACCTTGGGCCTGCATCCGTGGAGCAAGATATTAAGGAGTTTGAGGGGTCCAGTGCGGTGATTGTTGACAGATTGAAGAGGGAGACTCAGACTAAACGTGAACTAAAGAGGGAAAATGAAAGGTTAAGGAAATGTTTGGAGGAGGTCATGAAACCTTTGCAGTCTCTCTACCCTTCTTCCTTTGCCACTCCTGGTTTTCTGCCTAAGGAAACAATCTCCGGGATCGAAAAGATGAAGGCCTCAGCTCAAGCTACCATAGATTGGCTGGTGGATGTCCAAACAAAAGGGGATGATACTATTAGGGAGATTTTATCTGTAGGAAAGGATGCAGTCCGGGCGAAGGAGCTGTTAGAGCATATCCTGTCTCAGGATAAGGAAGACATGGATCTTTTGCTGTAGAAATCGAGGGTCATCATAGGACATGGCAAAGAGCAACTGGCTAAGGATGGTATCCTTCCCTCCTCCAAATTGGATGAACCTTGGGAGTGGTTTGAAGCTCTGCAGATTAGGCAGAAGGCTCTAAAGAAGATACGGAAACAAAGGAAATCAATTGACAGTGAGCTTACTGCAGTATATGACGGATGCATTGCCTTCTTTGAGATAGTGACAGGTAGGAAGAAGATAGCTCCTAAATATCTGAGCTTGGAACAACTAAAGGAATGGTGGCATGAAGTTTATTCCCGGATTCGATGGAGCTGCTACCGCCACTCATTTACGATGCGCCTACCTACATATGCTGATGGATAAATATATACGAGGGAAGATTGGAACAAGACTCGTTGAGCGTCCGCGAAGAATAGACCACTTAAATGCCTACCAAGGTCTTGCCACAAGCACTGCTAGTTTGAAGTTGGATGGAGTATTCTTGAAGGTCCAAGGGTCGTCAGTTCAGAAGAAAGATAAGGGAGGTGGCAATTAGTGCTCATTTCAATATTTGTGCTTCCCTATTATCATAGGGCATGCATTGGACCGGACTTCATTGGGGATTGTGTCAAAGCCGACCTTGATGGTGGAGGGCATTTAATGTGTGCCTTGGTTTAATTTTCCTTCTTTGGCCGACCTGTTTTGGGGCGGTTTTCTTTATTTTGTAAAAATGTTTGGTTGGGCCGACATACCTTGGGATTTTCTATTAATAGGCATTCTTGCCTCCTTGTAAAGGGTTAGACATTAGCAAGAAGACATTAGAAATTAAAGAGGAAGAGTTAGAGTTTTTTTATTTCCTTGAAGCAAATATTGTATCAGAACAGTCAAATTGTTGCAGCATTTTGGTGATTAATACGATTGAAGACATTGTGGTTTTCCTGGTGCAATCTCTTGTGTTATTCCATCTTGCATGATTCCCTTGTTCTATCTTTTAAATTGCTTTAAGACTTAGGGTTTAGTATTCAGAAATAAATTAGTTTCAGTTGGATAAATGATGTTTATGATTTCATATTTGGAATGTTTGTAGCTATCTCTGGTCTATACTCCCAGTAACTATCTGATTGTAGTAGGCTGGTGAAGTCAACCTGGACCGTATATTCAATGTGCTTAAGTTCGATTGTAGATGAATGTCTATGATTTGAAAATCTGTATTCCTCAGAAGATTGCACCGTTCCTGTAAGATTGCATTGTGGGTCGAACAAGAACTGGTTATTTGAGATAGGTCCATTCCAGATATATGTCATTGACATTGCTTATCCTAGCAGTAGTTTAGATCTTATCACTTCCTTGCATCCCTATCTTTTGTTGTTTCTTTATTATTCGGTTAGATTTAGGATTTAAGATCATCATATTGTCAGATCTGATAAGTTGAAAGATACAGTTTGCTTGTAGTAAGGTCTGATTGTGATTACCAGCATTTCACATTTTATCTGAGCTGTTTATGCATTGTTATGACCTAACACCCGAGAGACCTTGGGGTGATTTTCAGTGATTTATTATTGAAAATAACCTTTCAAGAGAGATAGAATATTGCATTCTGTCTGAGTTGTTGCTGTGCAGAAAACACCATCAACAGATTGGCGCTAGAAGGAGGGCTTGAATGAGCAGGCTGGATCGCTTTTTGAACGCCATTTCTCCAGAAAGGTTTAGGAGAAATACCAGATCTACCACAAGAGAGGAAGATTTAGAGGAGCTACAGTTCCCCACTAGGTCAAGAAGGACTCGAGAAAGGGGAGAATCATCATCACCCATCCCTTCACCCGCATCATCCAGATCTTCACATCCAGAGGCTGAAGCCATACCCATCCCTCAAGCAGTTCCCATTCAGCAACCTCTGCCCGTCGTTAACCAACCACAACCACCTCCCCCACTTCTACCAATGGCTTTGCTCGCTAATAATCCATCACCCCTATTCTTCCAAGCCTACAATGTAATGCCCAAAAACCCTGAGCATTTTTGTTCAAAATTCCATGCCAATGACCCAAATAGGACTGCAGAAGAACATGTGAGGATTTTCCAAACTTGTCTCAAGGATAGAGGGATTGTCCATGAGGATGTCGCCTGTAGGTTGTTTCCTTACTCACTAGGAGAAGAAGCCTTTTACTGGTACAACCATCTCCCTGCTGGTTCAATTCTTAATTGGAATGATCTTGAAACTGCCTTTTTACAGAAGTTCCGAATACCCATTAGTGCCAACGAGTTATACCTACAATTCATCAAAGTCAAGAGAGAGGTCAACGAGCCAATATCCAGTTTCAATAATAGGTTTCACCGTGCATATACCAGATTGCAAGACCCATATGTTTTAGATGGCGATACTGCCCTGGGAGTCTATTATGAAGCTCTGGATAGCTTAACAACAACATTTCTGAAATGGAGACCGAATCCTCCAGGAACCCTAACTGATGCTTATACAGAGGCTGTCAAGCTAAGTACAGATTTGAGACAACACTTGACTGGACCGCTGCCCTCTTTAGGACCAGTTGCGCATCCTGGCTAGGTTCAAGCAGTAAATCAGGCACTTACCAATCATACTCCAATCATGAACCCAGTTTCTCAATTACCCATGGTACCACACCCTGGTCACCCCATGAGCCAAGTCTCCCCTATGACAAACTTCCCACAATAGCGGGTTAACCAGCCCATGTATCAGCCGCAGCCAAATAGTTTCCCTGCTTATCTACAAAATTCTGAAGTATTACATCAGTCTATGGGAGCTGCTACAATGTTTGTCCCTTCTCAGAGTAACCCAAGCCGGCCCCCTTTTGTAGACTCGAATAAAGAAAGGATTGATGAAATGGCTGAGCAGATAAAGAAGCTAAACTTAGAGGTGACTTACCTCAGGAATCAAAATAGTCAGTTACAAGCTGCTCAGAAAGGCATGCAGTCCAATCAGAATAGAGAGTTTTCACAAGGTCAGAACTTTGACAGGGGACAACGTAATGACAGGGGATTCTATAATGATAGAGGATACAATCAGGATAGGGGTTACAACAATGATAGAGGGTTCAATAATGAAAGAAAGCAGAATTTTGATAGAAGTCAAGGTAGTGGATCTGGATTTGATAAGAGGCAATCACAAGGGCAGAATAGAACCTGGAATACAAGACCTAACAACGGAGGAGTCCCTACTCCATTAGATCAGCCTGCTAATCAGATTGTCAATCAATCTGCAAACCAGCCGGTCAGCCAAGACAAACCCCCTAACGGTGTATATTTGGCAGAAGCAGCCCTATCAGGATGGTGTAGGCTTTATAAGACAAGTCAGCATTCAGAATTGGAATGTCTAGAGTTCCAAACTGCTGCCTCTATTTTTCAGTATGAGGTAGAGAACAATGTGAATGGACAGCAGATTGTTCCTTCCAACTCCTATGATTCTCCTGTGCTGGTATTAAATCATGCTCCTTTTCCAGCCAGCAAGGAAAATGTACCAGAAGAACCTGATTCCCAGGAAGATGTAACAGATCAGATTTGTAATGGAGACGAAGTAGCTTGGTTGTTTAATGAAGATACAATGAATGACAATGGCCCCCTCGATCAGGAGGAAGCTTATGTTGAGGAAGTTCAGATGTTTCAGAGACAAGGATTGAGAGATATGCCTCATAGACGTCCACAGCCTGGAGGACCTTTCACCACTTCCATTCCCCCCAACAACTTCAGTACTCCTCCAGATCCTAATGCTAGTAGCAACCCGTCTTATCCACATGTTTCCAAGCAGTATCTTTCAAAGGAGAGACAGGCTCAAACCGACCCACAGAAGGAAAAGGCTGTCTAAGCTGGCAAGGATAAGGTGGAGGTATCATCTAAGGAAGTCTCTACTGATATGAGTGAGGAGCAGATGGCTTCATATGTTGCAGAGGAGT
This sequence comes from Sequoia sempervirens, assembly GCA_007258455.2. Lineage (NCBI taxonomy): Eukaryota > Viridiplantae > Streptophyta > Pinopsida > Cupressales > Cupressaceae > Sequoia > Sequoia sempervirens. The sequence continues at coordinate 35,482 of VDFB02293167.1, read as the reverse complement.
TCAAGAAACTAAAGGTAAACCTTTCTGTGTTTGAGTTATTAAGGTTCCCTGCAATTAGGAAGGCTGTCTTAGGTACCTATGATGCAAATTCAAAGTTATTGGATAAGTCTTCTGGTGAACATGTCGGCCAAACTTTCAGTTCCCAATCTGTAAGCGCACAAAATCAGACCCAAAATAGGACTAACATACCCCCTGGAGATAAAGGAAAAGAAAAGGATAAGACTCAAGTGGCTCAAGTAGATACTCAGCCTACCTTGTTCCAAGGGAAAACAGAAACCCCACCATTCATGATCTCTGTTCGTATATTCAGTAAGAATTTGCATAACTGCTTGTTAGATTCTGGTGCTTCCACCAATGTGATGCCCTTTGGAGTTTGTAGAGCTCTAGGAATTACACCTGCTGATTCTTAGAAGAAGGTGACTCAGTTAGATAGAACTGAAGTGAATGTGGTGGGAGAGTTAAACATGATCCAAATGCAGATAGCCTCTGATCCAAGGATTCAGCAGGTTATCAATATTCAGGTAGCTGATATTCCTGATGTGTATGGTTTGATTCTAGGAAGAGATTTTAACAGGCTCTGAATGGTTATGTGTCCACTGATCACTCTCACATGTGGCTTCCCTGGAAAGGAGTGCCTAACCAGATCAGAATTGAGAGAGAGCCAAGAATGAAGTACATGATTACAGAATACCAAAAGACTTCAACAGAAGTTCTGATATCAGAAGTAGGAATGGGAAATTACCTGCTATCGGCTCAATATGAGGAATCAGATGCAGAAGAGGTGTTGATGCTACACTTGATGCCTACGGATGTTGAGACAGGGTCAAGCCATGTTGAAGTCTTGACAGAATCAGTTGAAGAGGAAGAAGAATCTGAGGACAGACAGATCATCCTATTAGACAGTTTCCAGGAATTCATTAAGCAGTGTATGGAGAATCAAACTCACCTGGGAAGAAGGACCAGCTTTAGGGAATTACTCTTACCAAATTGGTGCAGGGTCCATAATGCTTCCCATTCAGAATTGGAGTGTTGTTTGTGCCAGATAGCAGTAGAACAAGCGCAGAAATGTTTAAGTCCAGCTCAGGTTGTGAAGGCAAAGACGGATGACCTGCAAGAAAAATATCAAGACCAACCTCCTGTAGCAACTGAAGAGTCCTCTAATACTGGGAAGCTAAAAGATATGACAAAAAAAATACCCCTGCAGAATGTTGGACTCTCAAATTTGATGGATCCAAATCCAAGCATGGTGCTGGAGCAGGGTTTGAGCTAATCAGCCCAAAAGGTAAAAACTTCTTTGCAGCCCATAGGCTCCAATTTCATTGCACAAATAATGTAGCAGAATACGAAGCATTAATTCATGGACTTCTCATGGAACTTAAGAAAAAGGTTAAGATTCTACAAGTTTTTGGAGATTCAGAGTTAGTATTCAAACAAGTGAGAAAGCAGTATTCATGCCATGATAGGAGAATGACCAACTACAGACATAGAGTGTGGGACCTCATTGAGGGATTTGATGCTTTTAATATCCAACTGATCCCACGGAAGAAGAATCAAACTGCTGATTCTCTGGCTCAAGCAGCAAGCACTCTGCAGCCTCTATCTCTGTCAGGATTGAAGAAGTTTACTGTTGAATTAACTCCTGTGCCATCAGTCCCAGAAAATGTGACTAACTTTCAGGTATTTGAGGATGATAAGCACATTCTAGACTTTATCACAAATACAGATGTTTTCGCTTCCCAAATCATTGATGAAACAGAATCTCAGGAAGCGAAACTGGATTTAGAAGGTGTGCTGAATCTGAAATCAAACACTATTCCCAGGGGAATGGTGCAGTTGGAACGAATTTTCGATATGGATAAGATTAGGGGTCAGGAACAAGAGTCAAAGAAGGAGTCCATTAGTGGACAGTGTGACACTCACAATGTGGGAACTGATGATAATATTAAGAATATTTTCATTGGTAAGTTATGCACTCCAGAAGAAAGACACGGTATAATCAAAGCCCTACACGACTTTCCAGATATAGTAGCCTGGAGTTATGAGGACTTGAAGACCTATGATACATCTATCATAACTCATACTATACCCCTGAAGCCAGATGCTAAGCCTTTCAGACAGAGACATAGACCTATCAATGCATTACTGGAACCACTAATACAGAAGGAAATCCAGAAATTGCTGTCTGCCAGAATCATATTCCCTGTCAGGCATTCAACATGGGTGGCAAACCTGGTTCCAATAAGAAAAAAGAATGGAGAAATTAGGCTCTGCGTTGATTTTAGAAATCTGAACAGATCATCAGAAAAAGATAACTATCCAGTTCCCTCTTTGGACGAGGTGCTTCAGGTGGTTAATGGTTCTCAGATGATGTCCTTCCTAGATGGTTATTCAGGATACAATCAAGTGATGGTCCAGTATGAGGACAGACACAAGACAACTTTCACAACTAAGTGGGGTACCTTTGCCTACAGGAGGATGCCATTTGGACTCACCAATGCTGGAGCTACATTCCAAAGGGCTATGGATATCGCCTTTAAGGATATTATAGGGAAATGCATCATCATTTATATGGACGACCTGACTATTTTCTCAAAGAACAGAAGGGATCATATCTCAGATCTGCACAAAGTGTTCCAAAAATGTAGAGAATTTGGCATATCCTTGAATCCCAAGAAGTGTATCTTCGGGGTAACAGAAGGAAAGCTGTTAGGGCATGTGATATCAGAGAAAGGAATTGCTATAGATCCGGAGAGAGTGGAAGCCATCCTGAAAATTCAGCCGCCTGCCAACAAAAAAGAGATGAAGTCCTTCTTTGGTAAGATTAACTTTGTCAGAAAATTCATCACGGGATTTGCTGAAATTGTGAAGCCATTAAATGCTATGTTGAAACAAGATGCCAAGGTCGAATGGACTACAGAGGCAAAGGAGGCCTTTGCAGAGATTAAGAGAGCCATTGCTGACGCTCCAGTATTGGTGAGCCCAGATTATAGCAAACCCTTTTATATCTATTCATTCGCTTCAGACCACTCATGTGCTGGAATGCTTACTCAAAAGTCTGATGAGGGGAATGAGCATCCCATTGCTTTTATGAGTGCACCATTAAAGGATGCTGAGTTGAAATACCCAAGTGTGGAGAAGCAAGCATATGCTCTTGTTCGAGCAGTAAAGAAATTTAGGCATTATGTCCTCATAAATAAGGTATTTGCAATTGTTCCTGATTCCGCAGTTAAGTTACTCCTGATGCAGAATGAATTAGGGGAGCGCATAGCTAAATGGGTGACCATGTTACAAGAGTATGACATTGAGATCCAGCCTATGAAACTGGTAAGAGGGCAGGGACTCACCCAGACTATGGCCGAGATAGGCCCTGAATTTTCTGTTCAGAATTATAATGTTGAAGAGGTTTCCCCAGACGGCTGGTATGATGATATAGTGTATTACCTGTTGAATCAACGACCTCCATCTCACCTTAATGCAGTACAGAGGCAAGCCTTAAGGTTGAAAAGTGACGGTTTCATGTTGAAAGGAGCTGTTTTGTATAAGAAGAATCATGAAGGTATTTATTTAAGGTGTCTTGGGAAACAGGAAGCTGAGAGAGTGATGAACGAGTTCCATGAGAAGTACGGTACTGGTCATGGTTCAGCTATTGCTACTGCAAATCAGATTTTGAGGGCAGGGTATTACTGGCCTACATTGTTCAAGGATGTTCATCAACATGTACGGACCTGTCACACTTGCCAGACTGCAGCAACAAGAGAAAGGTGTGCAACACTCCCGCTCCAACCGGTCACCGAGGTAAGACCTTTTGCTCAATGGGGTATGGATTTCATAGGCCCCATCAACCCACCATCTTCTGCCGGACACAGGTACATCCTCACCATCACTGATTACTTTATAAGATGGACTGAAGCTTTTGCTTGTAGACAATGCACATCAGAGGTAGTAATTGATTTTTTAGAATCTGCCATTCTCAATCGGTTTGGATGTCCTGTTGCTGTTGTGTGTGATAATGGTCCTACCTTTGCATCTTTGAAATTCTCAAACTGGGCCTTTGATCATGGCATTGTTGTGAAGTTTGCATCTAATTATTATCCCCAGGGCAATGGTCTAGTAGAATCCTCTAATAAGAACCTGTTGACTGTTATCCGTAAACTGTTAGAGAGGAACCCAAAAGATTGGCACACCCAGCTTCAGTTTTCTCTTTGGGCAGATCGTACCAGAGTCCTCCATTGGTACATCTCCTTATCATTTAGTGTACGGTCTAGAACCAGTTTTCCCTATCCAACTCAAGATCCCAACTCTACAGTTTATAAATCAGTTTTATGATGAAGGGGACAGAAGGGAGGCTAGGTTAACAGAATTATTGCACCTAGAGGAAAAACGAGACAATGCCTTGGAGAATTTTTCCAAACATCAGGGGGTGGTCAAGAGGTGGTTTGATAGGAGAGCTAAAGTCAAAGCCTTCAGGATTTTTGACCTTGTCTTATACTGGGATAAACCTCATGATCAGAAATGGAACCATGGAAAATTTGATAAATTGTGGCTTGGCCCATATCAGATTGCCGAAATACTGGGAGATAATGCCTTCCGTCTGAAGACTCTCACGGGAGAAGACATACCACTGCCTGTCAATGGGCAGTATCTGAAATATTATTTCCAGTCTTGAGCTGTTTTCAGCTCTTTGCTTTGTAAATAGTTAGTTTAGGTTGCTTCGCTTTGCTTTGGTTAGGGTAGGTTTGCTTTGGTTTGTTTGTTTTGGTTTGTGTTGCTCTTGCTCTTGGTTCCTTTCCTTTTGGGGATTGTGGGTACATCTGTATGGTAACGGTGGCAAAGCAGGTCTAATGTTCTTGGTATTTTCCTTACGAACTTTGATCATTTTTCCAGAATACCATGGTATGAATTCTTTAACCTATGTCAATCCTCCTTATGATGAGGCAAAGGTTTTCTAGTTAGTCTGAATAGAAATATATTGGGGTCTTATACCTTTAATCCTTAATATACCTGAAGTTGTGAAAGATCCTTATAAGGTATGGACAGGTGAAAAATCCTTTTCTGCTCTAGTGCCACTGTGGTCCTCAGCCCTGAGTGTGGACTTCACTGTTCACAGGTTGAATGAAGTGAGTGAAAAGAAAAGAAATATCAGCAAAATAAAAAAGAGAAAAAAAAATATATATTGAAAAGCAGGAGGTTTGAATTCAACTTATCAGGGGGATCTGAATATCTCTACCGGGGCTATAGACGCCTGACTGGCAGTAGAGCTATGTTCAAGAGGATCACAGCGATAACCTCGTCGGGGCTATGGATGCCTGACTGGCAGCGAGGCTCTATCCAGGTTACTTTTAGAGTAAGAATCTTTACGTAGCCTCTTCATACCAAGTCGGGTTCTTCTTGCAACTGAGGGTAGGTAATACATGCATGTGCACACACTTAGACCTTGGTATTAGAATGTTTGAATGGCTGAGAGTTTCTTTGTTTTAACTTAGGGTGATGGCTGGGTATCTGAGTTGACACCATAAGTTCTGGGTTCTTGATTCCAGTTTGTCATCGAAATGCTCAGGAGCATTTCCCCAGCAGAGTCGCCATTTGTTGTGCAGTTTTTTGCACACACACCCCATTTGGAGTAGGGACCCTCTTTTTGGTGTCTTTGACCTTTGGTTTTATTGGAATTGTCATTTTAGGGTCCTGACATGTTGATCTTGCTGGCTTTGACCTTGCCTTGAGGTTTGAATTGATTGAAATTGGGTTTTAAGCCAGGTCCGGGTTTTCAACTGGATCTGGGATTTTCCAGCTCTGGCGGATTTTTCCGGACCCTGGTTTCTTGTCCGTTTCTGGCAGGATTCTCCGATTCCGGGTTTCTACCTGATTTCGGGATTTTCCGGTCCTGGCAGATTTTTCCGGTCTGCTCTAAAATCCCGATCTTCCTCATTTCCCCGGTTTCTGCATTTCCGCGAAATCTATGTTTCCGCGCATCCTGGGATTTTCCGAAATTCCATTCTGGGCTCGGGTTCTCAGACTTGTCAGAAATGTCTTATCGCGCATTAATGGTCGACGTACCTTTGTTCAGATGGGTATAAGGGCGAATTTAGGGCATTTTCAGTGCCATTCTAACTTCATTGCTCCCTTGCTGATTGCTCTGGCGATTAAGTTTTCCATTTGAGCTTTGAGAATCGATCTTGATTCGTTTGCGTGATGATTGCTTGAGCGCCGGTGTCAGTGGTTTTCATCGCTTGGACGTGTTTGCTGCGTGGTCAACTTTTTGGGCTCGAATTTCTTCCGCATCGATCCATGGTATGTTATCATTGCCCTTCCGTTTGCTTGCATGGTGATTGAGGGTTTCTGCATTGGATATTGTTAGTTTTGGGTCGGCCCTTGATTGATTTTGATTTCATATTTGTAGAGTCAGGGTTTGACCCGTCTTTTGTTATAGAACCCTGTTTCACGTGCCCTATGAGCTCTATTTATCCATGAGACGGCGTGTGCATCCATTAGACGGGGTCCTGGGTTAGATTGCTTGTTTTTTAGTGCGAAATTCGCTATTTTGCGAAGTTGGGGTTTTCCTCGGTGTTCGGCCCAGAACGAAGGTTTCATTTTGCTTGAGCGATTTTGTCCCTGTATCACGTTGAATTCCCCGTCTTGTGAAGATTCGAATGCTTTAGGTAAATCTTTAGCTGATACTTTAAACCTTAAAGCTTGCTCTGGTTTTAATGGCGGAGGTCGGGTTATTCAGATTAGGGCATCATTATTTTAATATAGGGATTCATCTTTTGAGAGTTTTGAGGGTCGAAAATCCTTTGCGTCCTGAGTTTTGTTGATTATTGTTAGTTTCGAAACCATTGGAACTGAGGAAGGGAAGATCCCGTGGTCGTTTGAATTTTGGGTCGCGTTTCGCCGTTTTTCGGGTTTCCTAGGTCGTCGCGGAATTCCGTTGCTTCTGGATTTTCCCGGTTTGGGCTTATTCCACAGACTGGGGTTATTGCCGGAACATTCTAAGCTGTCCGCGAAAATCCGTTCCATCCGGATTTTTCTGGATTTCCTATCTGGTGGTGTCCTTTTTAATATTTCGATGATAGGATTAATGGAACGATTGTTTAATGTTTATTTCTTGTTGCCAATGAGTGAATTCTATGATTATCTTTTGATCTTTCATCCGTACTAACGATCCATTTGACTAATGATGCTTTGGCGACAAGAATCTGTCTGGGTCGGATTTCTCCGAAATTCTGCCCCGACGGTATTTTCCCGGTTTGCATGGTTTTCCCGGACTATCCTATTTCTCCGGATCTCAAAGGATTAGCAGTTGGCAGTGGATTTTGATGGATTTATATGATTTGTGCTAACTTTTTGGATTGAAATATGAACAACAATTGAATACTAATGATGATTTTTGGATGTGCAGGCCGAATCCAGCAAGGCAGCTACTGGAAAGTCTAAGGGTGGCGCAGGGGCATCGTCCATTTCTGAGACTGAAGGATTGAGACTAGACATGAAGAACCAGCTCCCCGAAAGCAAAGTGTCTTCTGTGTGGGCTGACGTATCTGACACTAATGTTGGTGCCTGGCGATATGAGGAGTTCAAGCAGAGAACGACAGAGAGGGACTTGTCAGCCTTGAGGCAAGGGATGATGAACTCCGGATTGGTGCATGTGGCAGGTTTCCCTCCGGCGGTCCAGTGTTACGAGTTAATCTTGGAATGTGCTAGACAATATGATTTTGATACACAGCGGGTGGTTAGCACCGAGGGAAGGGTCTTGGCCAACTTCAGTCCGGCCTCTATTGCACAGCTTTCAGCATGCCGGATCTTCCTTCAGTGTGTGCCTTGAATATTGACACTGCCAGGACCTATTATGAGAATGAGCCGGTCAAGGCTCAACAGATGATTAATTCGTGGCTAGAGAAGCCAAAATCCCATCATTCGAAGTTGCCCAAGCAGCTGCACAGGGTTAAGTTTAGGTCAGATGTATATGATGCCATCACACTTCTGAGCAGAGTGGCCGGATTGAAAAGTGCAGGTGTATTGGAGAGTTGGATGGTCCATGTGATCACCAAGATTGGGCAAGGGACTAACTATCACTGGGCAGGACTCATCAGTGCTGAGATTGATAGACAATTGAGGAATGTCCTGGAGGCAAAGAAATTCACTATGTCCTCATATGTAATGTATGTGTTGGCCATCTCCTACCCATACAAAGGTCTGAATCTGAGGGGAACAGTAGGACAGGATATAATCTATGAGGTTTATCCGGAGTTGCATCTGGGGCACAAAGATTACAGAAGGGCCAATGATGCATTCACGATGCATATCACCCGGACACTCCAGAATGCTGAGCACCTCAGATTGTCCGATGGAGCCAAAGGGCTAATAAAGAACTATGGAGCCTGGTTCATCCAGTTCCCTACCTTCACCTACCTCAGGATTGATGGATGCCCGGTTGCCCCTTACAGGTTACCCCGGTATCCTACTGACCACATTGTGCTATTGGAAGTTGTGAGACAAATCTGTGAATTTGATGCTATGGTGAAGAGGGAGAAGCACAAGACAGGCTTCAGAGGAGACTTCCCTTTCGGGATTGGTGTGGCGGAGGTGTGCCCCTCTATTCAATCAGCCCATACTGCAGGGGAAGAACTGGTGGCATATGGTTTCTCCTTCCATTCTAAAAGGATGAATTTTGATATAACAGGAGAAGCGCAGAAGAAAGCCACCAGGGAGTACAGGCACAAAGATGACTTGGAAGATTATTGGGTCAATATCAAGGAGAACCTTGATGCAAGAAAGAAGAGATACTCCAGGCTCCCTGTGGAGGCAGTTAGGCAGTACAACGTCAAGTTAATCCCGGATCAATTGGATGATGACAAAAATCTAGTGCAGGACCACGCCTATGAGGCAGTGAAAAATAAGCCAGCCGGGGATATTAACTGGAATGAGGATGAGATTACAGAATTGGAGGACCTAATGGCTCCTGTGATGAAATTCACTCTTTCTTGGGTAAAGCATAAAATTTGGGAATTGGAGAACGCAAAGGTAGCTTGTACCTTCGAATTGATGGGGAATCTCAACCCCATGTCGACTTCTGAGGAATCCGGGGAAGATGACCCCAAAGGGAAAACAGTGAAGACCTCACCGTTCAAGATCAAGGTTAGAGGTCCCAAGGGAGCTGAACCTGAAACAAAGAGGAAACCGAAAGAGAAGCGAAGGTGGAAGACCTTGAACATTAGCAAGTCCTCTGATGAGGAGGAGATGGAGAAAGCAGAAGAGGAGGATGCTCCTCCACCACCTAAGAAGACAAGAGCCACAAGGACTGCGAAGAAGAAAGATCAGGCTGCTTCGAGTGATGAGCCTCCAATTGTCGATGTGGAGAGTTCCGGAGGGGAGAAAACAAAAGTTTATACCAGGAGATCCAGAACTCCCTCTGCGAAGGATACTGTGCAGAAGAAGGATTCTCCTCCGAGGCCACCAGTTGTGGAGCCATCCAAGTCTGTTTCTCCTCCACCGAGCATACCTGAACCAGGAAATCCTGGTGAACATGAAACTAGCGGGGGAGCAGAACCATTCAAGGAGGGAGCACTCTTCAATGAAGTAGCAGAGCTGGAGGTGGAAGAGGAGGAACGACATACTTCTCCTTTGGTGCAATATGAGGATTCCCCAGAAAGTGACAAAGGCCGCTGATCGCCTGAGCCAGAGGAAGATATCCCTGCTAGGACTCCATCACCGGTGCTTCCAGAGTTAGGATTTGAAGAGGCCGACCAAAGTAGGCAGCTTCAGGAGAAAGAAGATGATAAAGCAACTGCAGAAGAAGAAAAGGTGACAGAGGAGCCGGAAGATGCCAGGATGGAAGAAATCCGGACTGACCCTGTAGCCCTGAACTAGCTGGAGAAGGAACTTGCAAGGAAGAAGCAAGTGATTGTTGAAGATACTCCCTTGGACTGGGACGAAATGCTGTCGAAGATCGGTAAAGGAAAGAAAAAGAAGGCTGCCAAGGTGATCTCAAGGGTGGAAAGGGATGAAACGCACAACAAGGTAGTCCACATTGCCACTCCTGCCGCAGATAAAATGAAAGAGGATATTACAAGCCAAGATTATGATGTGCAAACGATTAACCTCGGGCCTGCATCCATGGAGCAGGATATTGAGGAGTTTGAGGGGTCTAGTGTGGTGATTGTTGACAGATTGAAGAGGGAGACTCAGACTAAACGTGAACTGAAGAGGGAAAATGAAAGGTTAAGGAAATGTTTGGAGGAGGTCATGAAACCTTTGCAGTCTCTCCACCCTTCTTCCTCTGCCACTCCTGGTTTTCTGCCTAAGGAAACAATCTCCGGGATCTAAAAGATGAAGGCCTCAGCTCATGCTGCAATGGACTAGCTAGCGAGTGTGCAAATGAAAGGAGATGATATCATCAAGGACATTCTGTCTGTTGGGAAGGACGCAGTCTGGGCCAAAGAGCTGTTGGAGCATGTACTGTCACAGGATAAGGAAGATGTGGATCTTTTGCTGCAGAAATCGAGGATCATCATAGGACATGGCAAAGAGCAACTGGCTAAGGATGGTATCCTTCCCTCCTCCAAATTGGATGAACCTTGGGAGTGGTTTGAAGCTCTGCAGATTAGGCAGAATGCTCTGAAGAAGATACGGAAACAAAGGAAATCAATTGGCAGTGAGCTTACTGCAGTATATGATGGGTGCATCGCCTTCTTTGAGATAGTGACAGGTAGGAAGAAGATAGCTCCCAAGTATCTGAGCTTGGAACAATTGAAGGAGTGGTGGCATGAAATTTATGCCCCAGATTCTGATGGAGTTGTCACCGGCCACCTACTTGATGATGCAGCCACCTACATGGCAGTGATGGATAAATATATGGCCAGTAGGGAAGATTGGAACAAGACTGTTGAGCGGTCCAAGGAAGAAATAGACTCAATTAAATGCTGACTCAAGGTCTTGCCATTGCCACCTGTTGCTGAGTTGGATGGAGTATTCTTGAAGGTCCAAGGATCGTCAGTTCAGAAGAAAGATAAGGGAGGTAGCAGTTAATGCTCATTTCGAGATTTGTGCTTCCCTATTATCATAGGGCATGCATTGGACCGGACTTCCTTGGGGACTGTGTCAAAGCCGACCTGGATGATGGAATTTAATGTGTTCCTTAGTTTGTTTTTCCTTGGCCGACCTGTTTTGGTGGTTTTTATTATTTTGTAAAAATGTTTGGCTGGGCCGACATGTCTTTAGGGGATTTGCTATTAATAGGCATTTTTGCCTCTTTGTAAAGGGTTAGACATTAGCAAGAAGACATTAGAAATTAAAAGGCAAGAGTTAGAGTATTTTGATTTCCTTGAAGCAAATAATGTATCAGAACAGTCAAATTGTTGCAGCATTTTGGTGATTAATACAATTGAAGACATTGTGGTTTTCCTGGTGCAATCTCTTGTGTTGTTCATCTTGCATGGTTCCTTTGTTCTATCTTTTAAATTGATTTAAGACTTAGGGTTTAGTATTCAGAAATAAATTAGTTTCAGTTGGATAAATGATGTTTATGATTTCATATTTGGAATGTTTGTAGCTATCTCTGGTCTATACTCCCAGTAACTATCTGATTGTAGTAGGCTGGCGAAGTCAACCTGGACCGTATATTCAATGTGCTTAAGTTCGATTGTAGATGAATGTCTATGATTTGAAAATCTGTATTCCTCAGAAGATTGCACCGTTCCTGTAAGATTGCATTGTGGGTCGAACAAGAACTGGTTATTTGAGATAGGTCCATTCCAGATATATGTCATTGACATTGCTTATCCTAGCAGTAGTTTAGATCTTATCACTTCCTTGCATCCCTATCTTTTGATGTTTCTTTATTATTCGGTTAGATTTAGGATTTAAGTTCATCATATTGTCAGATCTGATAAGTTGAAAGATACAGTTTGCTTGTAGTAAGGTCCGATTGTGATTACTAGCATTTCACATTTTATCTGAGCTGTTTATGCATTGTTATGACCTAACACCCGAGAGACCTTGGGGTGATTTTCAGTGATTTATTATTGAAAATAACCTTTCAAGAGAGATAGAATATTGCATTCTGTCTGAGTTGTTGCTGTGCAGAAAACACCATCAACAGGTTCTATCTTTGAAATTAAACATAGATTTACCTCAGTTGCTACCACTTTGCTTCTTGTCTTCACACCTTCACTCTTATCTCCAATTATCTGTTCTTCCAGATGATTCTTCTATACATACTTAGAAGTCTTGGGAGTAATTTTCAGAGTTTATTCTTCTTCTTTCTTATTCTCTTCTAGTACTGGTCCACAGATAGGCTCATCCAGTTCAACTTCACTTATCTTAGCTGGTTTGTGCATATCTTCATCAACCTTCACATTAGCACTCTCAACAATCTTCCTTAATCTTTTATTGAAGCATCTATAAGCTTTGCTACTAGTTGAATATCGAAGGAAAATACCTTCATCACATCTAGCATCAAAATTTCCAAGGTTCTCATCATCTCTTTTAATATAATTGTATAGGCATGAATTTGCACCCCTTACGAAAATTCCCCTTTTACACTTCTTCACCTTAGAAAACTAAATCCGAAGGAAAAAATCCACATCAACCCACTGCCTTCGTTCCACTTGGCGTCTGTCTTTCATGTTGGTAGAGGAATAACTATCAGGGATGCCCATGCAGTGCACTTACATCCCTGATGGATTCCTGCATCTGAAGCTGGCAGAGGCATTACACTTCCCATTGGGGTCGGTTTGTGATGCCCCTCTTCAACCGACCAACCCGAATATGGCCGTTTTTCTCATCCCACCTTCAAAAACACTCTTTATTCATGCATTTCATCTTATTCACATCCTCTAAGCGTTCAATTGATCTTCTTCACAAGCTCTAGCAATCTCTCTTAGCATTCTCAAGCATTCTCTTAGCATCCATCACTCTCAAGTAGCACTTTAGCACTCTATAGCGGCAACAACAACACTCCATCAACTTCATAGATCAAGTGTGGAACAACACCATTGCACCAAGGGCTTGAGTCCTCTCTTTTTCTCCTCCATTAGCTAGTGAGCTCTTGGTGGAGGTGGTAAGCATTTTCACTCCTCTCCTCTATGATTTGGTTGAGTAGCACATTATTGTCTTGTAGTGTTTATTGTGTTCTTTACTTTCTTCCTCCTCTATCATACTTTCTTTATCGTTGCTATCTTGGTTGTACGTGGAGTTGGAAACATCAAAACAAGGTTTTGACTGAGGAAGACCCCTATACAACCCCCCAACAATTTTCCTCTTTCTTTTGTGTAGGTGGACGCGCATTTGGAGCTAGCTAGCGAACAAGGTCTTTTGTGAGATCATTTTTGTCACCCTAGCTTTAATATAATTGCTTTATCATATTCGTTTGTATATATCCTACTTCAAAGTTTTATTTTGTTCCCTTAGAAACTATTATCTAGGTTGTTAGCTTATTTTTTGGAATTTCCCACTGTACTTTATGTCCTCTGGTCGTATGGACATCAACACCCTTGAGAGACGCTAGCGTGACACGCTGTCATCCTGGAACCACACTTTTGTCCTTAGATAGAGAGCTACCTAAGGCATAGTGTTGAACCCAAAAATCGGCTCGCCTTAGCCCCATTATGAGTTTCTAGTCTGCAAAGTGATTGGAGGACCTTATAGTCCTCATCATTCTCATCCCTTGTTTCAAGATAACCCTTTAGAGTGAGGTAAGTTAGGACAGCCTTCCACTCTTAGCTCTCCGTGACCTAGGGGCTTGAACGTGGTTGGTCCCCCTCTCTTACATTTTTGGTGAACCCGACGTGAACCATTTTGGTTCCATTTTGAGATACTAAAAGCTCCTTTCCTCGTATTCTAGGAGTGTTGTAGGTGTGAGTGTTGTGAGGCTTTCTCCTTACAACCCAACCTATGACCCCTAGTAGGCATAATTGGAAGGTCCTGAAAGTGTTGCATAACAAAACTTTAATTGGGTCACTATCCTACCTTGCAACCTTTGGAGGGTCTTGTTAATGTTCAAAATAGCACAACAACATTAAACAAAATATCTCTGTTCTATTTCTCCTGAAAAAGAAAGACAACATATAGTAATCTAACTCCCAAGGTCCTAGTAGTTGGTTCTCAACTGTGTTGATATTGCTCAATGATCAATGCAATCACAATGTTCAAGAGGCCTATTGTTTATTGAGCTTTTGATTGTTGTGAGATCGAATTCTTATTTGAACATACTCTAACAAGGGGGTATAAATAAAAGGAAAAAGATAGATCAGGGACGCAAGAGAAAGAAGAATGTTGATTCATTCAACTAATCAGACCTGTTACCTTCCAAAGAATTCCTAAACTAGAACTGCAAAACAAATCAACCTGTAATCAACACATAACCATTCATTCATAGTGCAAATATTAATGGCAGATTGCAAATCATCATTTAAACAAAAGAAAAGATAGAATTCCATTCCTTGAAAGCTTTCCAAATCAAATGATTAATAAAACAAACATCATTCCAGAGCATAACTTAAAGCGGGTTTAAGTCTGGCTACTTCTACTGTCAATGAAACAGATAAGCAACATTTACAAATCTGGCAAGATCACCAGTGTATAGAAACCCATATCTTCAAATTACCTCCATCTAAACTAAGAAAATCAGAAAATTGCATCACCTATCCTACTGTTAACTCTAATCAGCTAAGTTGTAAAACATCTAACTGTCCTTTTCCTAAGTGTCTAACCAACCCTTTACAATGATCTTCATTTGACAATTAATAGCTCAAAAATTACATAATTTACTCCAGAACTGAAACATCAAAAAGTTGTAGCATTTGTGCATACAACCACTCCTCGAAAAATAACTTTTTGTTTGCCTTATGTTTGACTTTAGCTAACTTCAGTTCACAATTACAACTTTCAGTTTGACTTTGAGTTCATTGTGTCACATTACATAAATCAACATTTGTCTTCAAAAATAACCCCACGAAATGCTCAGTTTACTGATAGTTGATAGTCTTATCAGAAAATCCTCCTTTTCTTGTGCAACTCTGTTTTGCAAATCACCTTCATTGCAATCCTGATCTGCCCTTTAACAATATCTGCAACCATTAACATGCATTAATTAATCAATTTTTTTTGTTTCAAAATTAACTAACTAATATGATTTATTTCAATTAATTGTGAATAAACTACTTATTTTTGTAATTGAAATAACCATTCAAATCCCCCTTCAAACAAATAAATAACACTAAATCCATATTTTGAGAGGATTTAAAACTTTAAAACTATTTGCTTCTTAATCCTCAAACAATACCTGCAACCCAAAAAAAAACACAATCAGTTGACAAAATTAATAATTCTCATAATACACATAATCAACTGATAAATTTAATTGATTCATAATTGGTCACACACATTTTGTGCATTTTTTGCCATAATTTCTTGTCAAATCCTTTTCAACAAATCAATTGTCTGTAGTTGGCATGAGACCGCATCTCTTAGGCATTCTATAGACAATTCATGTGCCATGTCCATTCTTTCTCATTTTTATGCACGTCTTGAGCTTGCAATCATTGTACTCCATAAGACTTCATTTCTTCAGTCATTTTGTCAAGCAGGTCACTTACCTTGTAGATGTTTCCACATTTTGCATTCATGCCTATCCATTTATTGTCCCTGTGCATTGAATTCTCTTTAAAATTATTAGTCTTTCCATGAAATACATTTTCCACATTTTGGTTTGCATATTATTTCATACAATGATATCTCTTTGAGGCCTCGGTCAAACTATTCAAAAACCATGACTTGACTTCCACATCTCTGCATGCATTTGCGTTCTAGCCATCATGTTTCTTCGAGGAATTCTGCAAATGGTTTGTTCATGCCTCTTTCTCAGCCTCACGTACATGCTTATTCCATAAAAGCATTATGTCAAACAATTGACATACTTTGTCTATGCTTCCAAATTTTGCACGCATGTCTGCTTGGGTAAATCCATTTTTGTTAAATCCTGCAATCATTGCAGTTAAGGAGAAACGAACCCTTTACAACTCGGGTTCTCAAGTTGTTTCAATAGACTTGATCTACTTGAATCCAACTTGTGCGCAATCCTCATAATGGCGCGAGTCATGATTCTGGTAGAGGTTGTGGATTTCGGGTTTACTCCTGCCAATTGTATTTGCATAAAGTTTCCAAAGACCCCCTTATCCACAGATCCATTTCCTTCATATCTTGCAATTATGGCATCCATGAGACAAGTTTTCTGAGGTATTCTGTCGAGCAATTCACTCACCTTCTCTATGTATTTCCCAACATTGCATTCCATAAGACCCCGATCTCTTTGAGGCGTTATGCAAATAACGTACTTTCCCTATCCATGTTCAAAGGCCACCATCTCTGCGTGTGTATCAACAACATTGCATTCGATGAGATCACATTTCTCTGGGGTGCCCTCCTTTAAGAGATTAAGTCAAACTATTCAACATATTGTGTCTATGCTTCACCATTCATCTCATGAGACCACACTCTTTGTACAAATCCCACAAATATACAACCACTCGATGGTTGCTTGAGGCATTAAGTGAAATAGTTCGCATTGTCTCTGCCAATGCTTCCATATTGCGTGACTGCACCTCCATTTTGTGCATATCATGCAATCATGGCATGCCACGAGGACCACGTTTCTATTCCACCGCGGGTAGGGGAAGTGTTTCATAACTCAGCTTCAAACTATTGATTTGCTAAGTAATTTCTAAAGCCCATTCAACCGTTCCATTTTGTGAAAATCCCTTCAATTTGGGCGTTCCATGACAGTATCTCAGCGTGAGGTGCTTTGTTAGCAGTTCACGTGTACTTTCTGAGCTTCCACACTTTGCATGTATGTTTTTCGGGCATTTTCATATCGATGGATGTTTCAAACCCATTCCAAACTCTCACTCTTGGCGCTCACCTGTGCGATTCTCATGCCTTATAAACATTTGTAGTTTTGTGTGTATTGTGTATATCTTTCTCATTCCTTACCATGAGACTGTGTTTCTTTGAAGGCATTATGTCATGCAAATATGGCGCCTCTAGCAACTATTTCATTTCATTAGATGACAACTTGAGGCATGCTTTTAACAGTTTAAGCACCCTGTTCCGTCGACGCTTCCACTCTGCCACAGGCGCGGGATTGGAACGGTCGCTGCACCCTTGCATCTCCACTGTGGCCATCGGGAGCAGAGCGAAGTTAGGTCACAGAAGGGAACCATCACCCGATAGAAGCGGAACCATTCTTGGATAGGTTCATTTTTTTTTTGCTTTCAGATAAGTTTCCAATCTTGCTCCGGTTATGAGAAACAAAACAAGAAAAGTAAACCATTTTACCTTTTTAGAAAGGCAGGGTCGGAGCTAGAGTGACACCAGTGTGGGGTCGGAGCCAATCTCAGGTGGAGCTTCTTTTCTTTTTAACACTTGTTTTAAAGTTGATTCCCATTCCAATGCGGGAGCAAGACTAATTCGAGATGTAAAAAATTTTCACCCCTTCTTTTTTTCACACATTTAAGATTCTCCCGGGGTTCGCATAGACATTTAAAAACTTTACTCCTCCTTTGATGGGCGGGATCGGGATTATTCCGACCATAAAGCTTATTTTCACCCTTATAAACATTTTCAAATTTTCAAATTTACTTTTAATTAATTCTTTTTTACTTTTATGATTTTTACAAAAAAAAAAATTTAAATAAAAATTTATTTTTTTATTTATATATTTTCTAAAAACCTTCTAAAATCTTCTTTTAAATAAAAATATTTTATTTACCTTTTTTTTAGATTTCACTACTTGTTTAAATTTAAATTTATTTAAAAGACTTTATTTAAATTTTAAAATCTTTTAAAATTCTCTTTCCTTTTTTATAAATTTTAAACTTTCAAAATCTTTTAGAATTAAAATATTTATTTTATTTAAATTTAAAATTTATTTTATTTTAATTTTTCTATTTTTTGTATTTTGAGTTTTCTTATATTTTTTTGTATTTTCTCGTGTTTTTATTTTTGTATTTTCTCAATTTTACAACTTTTTTTGTATTTTCAAAGTTTTTTATTTTTTTTCGTATTTTCTAAGTTTTCCATTTTTTTTTGTATTTTTGAAAGTTTTCTGATATTTGAAGAGTAGACACCAAGAAAAAGATAAAAACGAAGAAACGACAAAGATGAAAATGAACAAACGACACGACGAGACGAAACGACGATGAAACAACGATGAAATGATGACGAAAAGATGACAAACAAGATGAAACAAAAACGAGCTGGGGAACAAGACGGGAACTAGACGAGACGAGACGGGAGGGGGCACGAATCCGAATGACACCTGAAGGTGAAGCGAGGAATTGGGATCAGGATGGGACCAAGAACAAGAACCTTGGAAAAAAGTTTTTGTTCCAGTTCCAATATCCGATATCCGAATCTGACAGAGACAAAGAAAATGAAAAGAAGAACAAGAAAAGGGGGTCCCCAACTTTTCCAAGCAAAAGTTGGGGTGTGTATGCAAGGCATAACAGGTCCTGAGAGAGTGGGGATCATTGTGTGTGATGGCCTCTTTTCTGCATCAAGCTATCCCCTCTGTGCAGGCTGTGAGTAGTGGCACTAGTATAACCTTCACTTCACAGGACCTGTCGATGGGTTTTAATAGGGAACTATCTCCTCTATACATCCCTGTGCGAATCAATGGAAAGATCATAACAGGTGTTCTCGTTGATTTGACGTCTAAAGTAAACATCATAACTAAGGAGATCATGCTAATTAAATTTTTTCACAAAGATGGGTACGATGCACTCGTAAGCACCATCCGCACACATGATGGACTTTCCATGCCCCCTTTGGGTAGTATTGTCTTGTTAGTTTTGGTTGGACCTAAATCCGTGAAGCTTTTGTTTGACATAACCCCTGGGTCTAAACTC
Source organism: Sequoia sempervirens (assembly GCA_007258455.2). Classification (NCBI taxonomy): domain Eukaryota; kingdom Viridiplantae; phylum Streptophyta; class Pinopsida; order Cupressales; family Cupressaceae; genus Sequoia; species Sequoia sempervirens. The sequence continues at coordinate 16,583 of VDFB02293167.1, read as the reverse complement.
TTTAGAGTGAAGCTAGATATCCCTTGGTTAGTAGCCATGAATGTGGTACCTTTGGTCGTGCATAATTGTTTTAAATTTATCCACGAGGGTTTCATGCATGTGATTCATGACACCGGTTATAAACCACCGGTTGCTCATGGTAGCTACTCCTTAGATTACTCTTGGCCTACGCTCATTGGTCCTCTCCTGCCTAAGATGGACCTCCTACACTGAACATATCAAATTTATAAGAAAAGGTGCCTAAGGCCGAAAATGAGATACTCTCCATTGCCTTATGTTGTTTCACATAGGGCTTGCCTAAAAGTTGACAATGATGTTGCCAAGGCACGTAGAAGGGAAGAAGAGAAGAGGTCCCAAGATCCTCCTTCATCTTCTACTATTCATCCTGATGATTCCTCTCACCCTGCTATGGCACCTTCAGATTTTGCTCTGCATTTGCAGGAGAATCCTATGGTGCCCGCTTGGCAAAAGCCCAAGCGTCCCACGTTCAAACTTCCTATTTTTCCCACAGAGCCTAGGCCCATTCAGCATAGCAGAACAAAATGTCCCTGTGGGGAATCCTCTATGTCTTGGCCTTCGTGGCCTCCTACCACTTCTGCTCCAAAAGAGGTAAACAAAAAGAGGCCCCCTGCCGAGGAACTTGATCTGACTTCCCTCGCTGCTTCTCAACCTGCTCCTGCTACTCCTGTGTAGGAGTTTGTTCCTCTTCCAAACATGGTTGTAGTGGACACAACCATGGCTGAGCAAGAGCCTTTTGTTCCTTCACAGCCTCTAGCCTCTGGTTCAAAGAGTTGCAGAAACTACCTTGTGTGCGAGTGCAAGTGTCGACGAAAGGCTCTCATGGCTGAGCAGGCCGCCTTACAGAGGAAGGAAGAGGAGACAACTGCCCCTCTATTAGGGCCTCCTACTGTGTCTTCCTCTCTTCCCCCTTTTCTTCTATTCAATCTTGCTCCATATCACCTTCGGCTTCCACTGTGAGTATGAATGTGCCTAACCCTAAAAAGGTGCAAGTGTTCATTGCTCCTTTAGTTGAGCCGCCTTTGTTGATGTCCCTTCCAGATGTCTCACCTTTCCAAAAACTCATAGATATGACAAACACTTTGGTGGTATCTACTATGGTTTTCTCTTCCTCCTCTTCCTTCACACCTTTCGCCTCGATTGTGGGGAGTTCATGTCCCCCAATGGAGTAGAAGGTGGAGAGTAGTCCTTCCAGCAATAGAGGACGCCAGAGGAGCCACCTTCTTTGAAAGGTGGTCCCGCTCTGACTTGTTCTATCCTAGTGATGGAACCAGTCTTGGCTTCCCTTGAGTTTGTCATTACTCCTGAATCACTCAGAGATCCTAGCGGGGAATCTCGAGCGTAGCCTTCTCAGTTCGTTGAGCTAAAACATGGCACTCCTGTAAAGTGCATGTTTAACTCTTTGGATGAAGTTTCAACCTTATCAGTGATCTTCACGAAATTGTTGACCTTAGCTGCACAAGAGCTTAGTGGAGGGGACCTTGTAGGGCCCTCTTCCTTAGCCCTTGTTGCGGGAGGGTCAGACGCTCCTCCTCTTAACATTCCACCATTGCAGACCCATCCTCCTTCACCCTACAATGATTTAGAGTGGGATACAGATGACCTCTTGGTCAATCAATGTTAGGGGACGCCCCTTCTTTATCTTTAGAATAGATGTGTGTGTGTTGTAATGTGTTCCCCCGTGATCGTTCTATGTGTTCCTGCATGACCCTTGTCACCCTTTTTGATGCCTAGATACAGCTATGGTTTTTGTGTCATAAGCCTTCTTCTATTTGTATCATCATTCTTCCATGTTTGTGACTTTATTTTCGATAAATTGGGGACAATGCAAAGTGTTAGGGGCATTTAGGCTTCCCTTCCATGTTGACCCAATTTTTTATTTTTACTTTGTCTTCTTGTGCATTCTTCACATGGTCTGATATAGTAGGGGGTTGATGAAAGTCCATTTTATATAATATTATTATACTTATATATATTTATGAGCAGTTATGTCCCCAAAATATCAGGCTACCCATGTGCCCTTTGTTCGTGATGTTTTATTTTGGATTTTACTTTATCTTTCTCTCTTCTTTGCTTGAGTTTTCCCTCTCATGTGTGACAACGCCATTTCTATTATACTTAAATTTTCAGCAAATGAATTCGTTGCTAACGAATCTTTTCTCGAGAATCTTTACAAAATTATTTTCAAAGAATTGCGTTCTCGACTTGAAACCCTAACAAAACATGTTTCCTTCATCATCGGTTCACAAAGAAAGAACTTGAGAACCTTCCTCTGAGGTCGGAACAACTTCGACCTTCCCCTTGTGTGGGGGAATTTTCTTCCTTTCGAATTCCTTGAAGTGAAAATCTTTCAAAAGGATTCCTTGATGATGAATCGATTCGAGAAAGAAACATCTCTTTCGTACTTTTGAACAACGTGCCCCTTGAGTGGACCCCTTCCTTCACGCTGGGTTTCTGAGGGACCCCTTTGAAATATTTCCAAGCTATTGATGGTCAATGTGATTGTTTGCTTATTTTCCTGTGTGGCCACTTTCAAATATGTTCTATCTACGGGTAAACATGTTGTTTTGCAGGTGCACTTGTGAAGCCACTTCTCGACTCTGCGGAGTCCCCTTTCTTTGGGCTTCCTCTATGTGAGAGATCTTGGGGGATACCTCCCCTGCAGGTCTCTGGGTTTGTAGGTCGCTTTCTTTGGGTTTCCTCCAAGTGAGATATCTTAGGGGATACCTCCCTGAAAGTCTTCAGGTCTGTAGGATGCTTTCGTAGGTTTCCTTCATGTGAGAGATCTTGAAGGACACCCTCCCTATAGGTTTGTGGGTTTATAGGGCACTTTCTCGGCTTCCTCCATGTGAGAGATCTTGGGGGACGCTTCCTTATTGGTCTGCGGGTTTGTAAAGCACTTTTTTGGTTATCCTTCATGTGAGAGATCTTGGAGGACACCTTCCTTGTAGGTCTGCGGGCCTATGAGGCACTTTCTTGGGGCTTCCTTCATGTGAGAGGTCTTGAGGGTCGCCTCCTTGTAGGTCCGCAGGCCTGTAAGATGCTTTCATTCTTCTACTTCATAGTTCTGCAGGGTTATGAAGTCCTTTACTTGTCCTGCGCTCTTGAGTTCGCTAGATCATAGTCTACTTCCTTGATGGTTTAGGTATACATTTCTAACCCTACTACCTTTCTGATATACTTTATTGAAGCACTCATCAGTATTTATGCTCGCTAAAGTGGGGGAAAAATGTATAGGCGTGAATTTGCACCCCTTACGCAAATTCCCTTTTTACACTTCCTCACCTTAGAAAACCAAATTTGAAGGCAAAAATCCACATCAGCCCGCTGCCTTCGTTCCACTTGGCATCTATCTTTCATTTCGATAGAGGAATAACTTTCGGGGACACCCATACGACACACAAACATCTGTGCAATGTGCTTACATCCTTGACGGATTCCTACATTTGAAGCTAGCAGAGGCATTACACTTCCCATTGGGGTCAGTTTGTAATGCCCCTCTTCTCATCCCACCTTCAAAAACACTCTTCATGAATTTCATCTTTTTCACATCGTCTAAGCATTCAACTGATCTTCTTCACAAGCTCTAGCAATCTCTCTTAGCATTCTCAAGAATTCTCTTAGCATCCATCACTCCCAAGCAACATTTTGGCACTCCATAGTAGTAGAAATAGTAGTCCATCAACTCCGTAGAGCAAGTGTGGAACAAAACCATTGTATTAGGGGATTGAGTCCTCTCTTTTTCTCCTCCATTAGCTAGTGAGTTCTTGGTGGAGGTGGTAAGCATTTTCACTCCTCTCCTCTACGATTTGGTTGAGTAGCACATTACTATCTTGTAGTGTTTATTGTGTTCTTTACTGTCTTCCTCCTTTATCATACTTTCTCTATCATTGCTATCTTGGTTGTTTGTGGAGGTGGAAACACCAAAACAAGGGTCTGACTGAGGTAGACCCCTATACAAGCCCCCAACAATTTTCCTCTTTATTGTGTGTAGGTGGACGTGCATTTGGAGCTAGCTGGCGAACATGCTCTTTTGTGAAATCATCTTTGTCACCCTAGCTTTAATATACTTGATTTATCATATTTTTTTGTATATCTTCTACTTCATAGTTTTGGTTTGTTCCCTTAGAAACCATTAGCTAGGTTTTTAGCTTGGTTTTTGGCAGTTCCCACTATACTTTTGGTCCTCTAGTCGTATAGACGCTAGCGCACTTAAGAGACGCTAGCGCACCTAAGAGACGCCAGCGCACCGCACTGTCGTTCCAAAACCACACTTTTTTCCTCGAGCAAAGAGCTACCTGAGGCATAGTGTTGAACCCAAAAACCAGCTTGCCTAGCCCCATTTTGAGTTTCGGGTCTGCAGAGTGATTGGAGGACCTTATAGTCCTCATCATTCTCATCCCTCATTTTGAGATAACCCTTTAGAGTGAGGTAAGTTAGGGTAGCCTTCCGCTCTTGGCTCTCTGTGACCTAGGGCCTTGAACGTGGTTGGTCACCCTCTCTTACAATAACATTTTCTTCCAAACACCTTAAAGTACTAACATGAATCTTAACAATCCACAACTCACAAGGAGTCTTTGTACTATTACCTCTGATATGAACTTTGTTAAGAATATAAACAATGGTGTGGATTGCCTCTCTCCAGTATACATCAGGTACATTTGCTTCTTTCATCATAGTTCTTTTAGCTTCTTGAACAGTCCAGTTCTTCCTCTCAACAACTCCATTCTGCTAAGGAGTTCTAGGAGCAGAAAAATGTCTCTTTATGCCATGCTCTTCACAAAATGTATTAAAATTACTGGAAGTGAATTCTCCACCTCTATCAAACCTTAAACATTTGATTCTCAGGTTCACTTCATTCTCTACCCTTGCCTTGAACACTTTAAATCTATCGAGAGCTTGAGCTTTCTCCCTAAGAAATGTAACCCATGCCATTCTTGAATAATCATCAATCAAAAGCATGAAATACCTATCACCATTTAGACTTCCTATTCTTGTAGGACTAGAGAGGTCAGTATGAATCAATTCCAACATTCCGGTAGTAGATTTTTCTTTTCCTTTAAAACTACATCTTGTTCGCTTTCCCAACTGACAACTTCTACAAACAGTATTGGTAGGCTTTGTGATTTTAAGCAGGTCCTGGACAACCTCTCTTGAACTAATCCTAATCAAATTATCAAAGTTTACATGTCCCATCCTCCAGTTCCATAGCCAAATTTCATTAACTTGAGATACAAGGCACTGACCATCAACACCCTTAAGATGATAATTTTTTTCATATGTTCTTCCTACAACAACCACAGTTTCGAACCCTTTTATGATCTCATAGCCGTTATCCTGAAACACAAGATTGAATCCTTTGCTACACATTTGTCCAACACTCAAAATATTATGCCTTAATCCCTTAACATAATAGACATCATAAGTACTGTGTTTTCCATCAAAACTAATTGTTCCTTTCCCAACAATCTTTACTCCAAAATCATCTCCAAACATGACTAATCCACCATCATACTTTTCAAGTTTAGTGAACTTACTTTTTTGTCTGGTCATGTGATTTGAGTATCCACTGTCAATCACCCAATAGTCTTCATCTTGTCTAGCATGAAAGGAAGTAACCAGAGTACCTTCCATCTCATCCTTCTTGTTCTCCAGACCACTTTCCCTTGCACATCTTCTAGAGTTAGATTATTCTCTAATGCTAGAAACAAGCATTCATCATTATCATCCTCAAAATCAGATTCATCATTAGAAATCCCAACATATTCTCTAACATAATACAACTTCTTGAACTTCTTATCCTTTTTGTCTTTATTATCTATGTTCTTCTTGTGTACAACTCTATTTGGACATCTTGAAGCATAGTGACCAATATTTTCACAACTGAAACATTTAAAATGAAACATACCTTTGTGCTTACCGGTACCTTTCTTCAACTTCCTTGTAAAATTTTCTTCCAACTCATCTGAACCATCACTATTTGGATCATCTTCTATCTTTGTAGCTTTAAAGATTGATTTTTTCTTCTCCTTTTCTTTTCCAAACTTTCTCATCTCAAATGTAGTGAAGGTGCCAAATAGTTGTTCTCTAGTAAACTTCTTAGGATCATACACTTCCTCAATGGCTAAAACCTTATCACTGTAACTCTCTGGAAGAGTCATCAAAATATTCTCCATCACATCTTCATCAGTCAGGGTACCACCTTGAATTTTCACTTCATTCACTACAATATCAACCCTCTAAAAATAGCTTGCAATATCTTCACCTTCTTCTATTTTCAAGTTCTCATATCTGCACTTAGCTATTAGCTTCTTTGATAATTTAACTCTATCATTTCCTTCATAAATATCTTCCAACTGTTTCCATACTTCATAAGCAGTTCCCAAAGAAATAACTTTTGTACACTCAGTCTTAGGTAAAGCACTATAGATTGCATACCTTGATTTTTCATTCTCCTCACAAGCATAAATATCATCTACAGAAGAAAGACCACTTGTTGGGGCAACATACTTTGTTTCAACAACTTTCACGGTCTTATTCTATTATTAAGTATGAACATGAAATGCAAATAAAAAAAAGTAATATCAACACAAGAACCACCAGATTTACGTGGAAAACCCAATAAGGGAAAAACCACGGTGAGGATTAACTCACAATATAAAATAATTCCAAAACCAAATACAAAGAGGCTCACTTCCAAGGGCTCACTTACCATATTACAAGGCTCACTACCTATAGAAAGGACTCACTGTCCAACAGGGAGGCTCACTACCTATAGATACAAAAAGATAACAGAAAATTTCCATCACAACAGATTACACACATCTACAACCTTGATCAGAATATTGTAGATAACATCAGCTCACTGCTTTCAAGAATCTAACACATTAAATTATTGCTGCCTTAATTCACTTTCACACACTCTGCTTCTCAAACTCATGGTTCATCTGATACATCAATCCATAACATCTTGAGTTGTATTTATACCGTCTTCAACCTTAGAAACTTTCTTGAAGGTCAGTTACACACGCTTCATTTTACAAATTCAAATTAGGTCGGAAACTCAACATTCCCGTAGTGGAAAGGAATGAGAGCGGACCAAACCAACACTTAACCAAGACCCAAAACAATGTCTCAAATCAAACACATGGTTCCTCAATTGATACTTATTCTTCACATGAAGTGTAAACACCAGGTCGGCCAAACTTAATGAAAACACAAATGAAATTTGAAGTACACGCTTCCACAATAAGAAGATAACATGCAAACCACATAACAAACTTCACCATGCACGAGAACACATCTCATATACCTTCAAATTCATCCGTAGAAAATGCAATAAAATTCATACACAAAACACTTCCCATCAGTCCATTCGGATTGTATAGACATACTTAGCAACTCTGAAACTTGTCTTCCAGAGCACCAAACCATGAACACCTTTTCTAGAACATAGACAACATAATTACAAGCCTTCTTCTAGATCCGCAAGACTTGAAACAAAATAGCGGAGGATTGCAGAGAAAAAAAAATTCTCCCAATCCACAGACAAACAACTCTGCCAAACCAGTTCACACACTAGTGAACACAAGTTTCACTGTCCATCAAACCAAAAGATATCATCCAATGATGCCCATAAACAACACAGAAGAAATGCAGAGCACATTCTAAACACACACACAACTCTTATTTCACTATTTCTCAAAAGCACTTGGAAACTCATCATATTAGCACACCTGCTACACAACAAAGATAGCTCCATGTACTCGCAACATCTCAAAAACATCTCAACTATACATGCACAACTTTTAACATCATGTACTATATTGACATTAGTGACAACATTAATGAAAACACCTCCAAACTTACTCATACTTGCAACAGATTTTGGGTTAGTATGTATTTGCTACAATGTTGTCATAGAGCATGGAACTATCACCATTCCCCAAATACCCATAGAACTGGAGGAATGACACAAAGAGAGTGAAAATAAAAAAAATCCTTTCAGGTCAACATGGAAGAGACCTAAATGTCTCAACACCTTGCATCATCCCCTAAAGGAAAACACAAGACAAATGAAAAGGATAAAGAAAAGCTTTTGGGTCAACATGGAAGAGACCTAAATGTCTTGATGCCTTGTGCTATACCCAAAAGGAAAACATAAGACAAATGAAAAGGAGAAAATGTTTAAGACATATAGAAGAATGAAGGTACATATAGAAGAATTCACAAAGAGAGAAGGATACATCAAACAAAATGTCATGGGGGATCACATTATGCACATTCAATCACATAAAGAAACATGAAAAATCAAAAGACTAGTAAGGCATAGGCGAGTCAACCTAAAGAAGATCCACCACCTCCCAATCTCGATTGGTATAAATGAAAGGCACAAAACTAGCCAAAGGGACAACATCAAGTTTCGAACTAGGGCACGCACCAAGTTCAACACTCTTAGTAGGAAATTTGTCATTTAAGCTCATAGACGTAGAAAAAAATGTATTCAACTCATCATGCACTTGTTTATCAATTTTTGCAATATCAGCATCATCGTCTAAATTAATCACAATGGAGGTCGAATAATAATGTCCATGCAATGTTCTTGTTTATGTTGTGGCAAGAGTTAAGAGTAATCATGAATTGCTTAAAGTAGGTTTGGATTTTGATTTTCTATGTTGTTTTCTTGAGTTTGTAATCTACGAGCAATAGCATGAATTCTATGTCTATGCTCTCTAGCACTTCGATTTCTTTTCAGTTTATTGTCAATTTCTTTTTGTGTACGAGTGGGTTTTCCAATCATAGGTTCCTTCTCTTCCTTGGGAGGAATAAAAGAAACAATAGGAGGTTGCTCAACTACTTTCTCTTTGACTTTGTAAAATTTTTTTACTCTAGGAGGGACAATGGGATTGCTTGTGTTATCTTGTGGTCTCTTGTAGGAAATTGCAGGAGATTGTTCTATTTGTATGTTTGGAAGTTTTTTTGGTTCAATCATTGTTTCATCAAGGATAGTTGGTTTGGTCATAGGTTGAGGCATATTGTGAAGGGATAGTTCTGCTATTTTCTTTGCCTTGAATTTTTATATGATTTGAAAAATGAAACTTCACGAGGCTTGATAGGTTCCATAGGCTCAGGCCAAAAGTAATGTAGTGAAAAATTCCCTTTTTTCGAGGCAAGATGAAATCTGTTATGATGTACAATGAAGATATTATTGTCAAATGGAAACTTTACACATTTATACACAACCAAAGGAACACCATTCATGGAGCGAAGCCATGGATAGCCTAGCTCACACGAAATTGGTCTAATTGTGAAATGATGGTAAATGAGACTGTTAATGTTTTCAGTCCCACTTTTAAAGGGAGATCTATCGAGCCTATCGTAGGGCAAGAAAATCCATTATGCGTCTTGATCCATGATTTTGGGTTATCATATGTTTTCTGATATAGTTCATGCACATATAAGAATTATTTTGTGATCACATTCTCTCCACATATGAGATCAATCAATATCTCGTTAGTGGGCTTATCATTGATTTGTCCAGCTATGTAAAGAGGACCATCAGGTGCATGTTTAAGTATGTCATTTTGTGAGAAAGCAATGTCAAGAGGTTGTCTATTCGAGCCCTTACGAGGTCTAGCTTTGATAAACACTATCACTTCATCTAGGGAATTCTATTGAAGAATATCTATATTGTCATCATTTGTGTCAACATTCATCACATCATTCTTTGTTTCACTAGCTTTGGCAAATGAAATATTGTGCTTAGGCATGGGATTTATAAGTATTTGCAAATTTTGATTAGGAGGGGCTACAGACTTATTACCTTGATCATTCACACCTTCAATTTGAAGTTGGTTATTTTTCAATAAGGTCTTGCACATCCATTTTGTTGATGGTAATGACAATAAGCATTTTTTTGAAAGCCTTTAGGAAATGGAATAGTAGGATCACATTCTCTAATAGGAGGTAAGGTAAGCATGTTCTTTTGAATAAGCTACAACATGATACTATGAAGAGTATCGGGTAAGGGAGTGAACTCTCTCTCCCTTTCTCTGAAAGGAGTTGTCATATTTATAGCAGCCACTTGATTATTGTTTTGTTGACTTGTTTGAGGGGGGTTTAATTGTAAAAAGCCCTTATTTTGTTTCTTGAAAGATTTATAATTGTTTTGAGTTGTATGTTTAGAATTTTCAGGATGACAAGGGGTTTCTTCACATTACGGTCACTAGTCTAGTTTTGATGGTCATGAAGGGTTGTACGTAACTGTGTGAAGGATGGAAATCTAAACATTTCAGGCTTTCTTTGGATTTTATCTTGTAAGTTGGAAATGAACATTCGTTGAGGGTCGGCATCAAGAATCTTAATGTTCACTTGTGAATAAAGTGTTTGGTATCTTGCTATAAAATCGATCACTTTATCATCCTTTTTTTGCTTACATGTCATTAAATCAACAATGGTCATCTTGGGACCCATGTGAATATGGAAGTGGTTGTAAAAGGAATCAATCAGTTCATTGAATGAAGTGATTGAATTATTCGACAAAGAAGATAACCACTCTAAAGTGGTATCTTTTAAGGATCTAGGGAATGACTTAGCCAAAAGTTTATCCTCAAAGATGGAATCACTACACAAGGTTGTGAAGGCGGGAACATGCCTAACAAGATCTCCTTTTCCACCATATTTCTCAAATCGAGGGACCTCTATACCTTGTGGAATTTGTGCTCTTAATATGGCAAGGGAAAACATGGTGGACTTGATGTATTACAAAGGTTGACTATTATTGTTTTGTTGTAATGTTGCCACTTGTTTTTGAAGGGATGTCATGGTTTAGAAAAGTGAGTTAATGAGAGGGTCATTTTGGCTATAAGGTTGAGGGGAATAATGTGATGTAGTAAATGTATGTGGAGGGCTAGTGAATTGTAGGTTGGTGAAGGTGGATTATTGAGGTGTTATTGTGTTCAAAGTATTTCCTATGGGAATACCTATGGAAGTGTACATAGTGCTAATGGGTATTGCAATTGGATGAATGGTAGTTGTGGGTTGGAATTTTGTTTTAGGTTGGAATGTTGTTGTAGGTTGTGTACTTATAGTGTATGTAGGGATGAAGATTGGTATTATAGAAGACGAGATTGGAATTCCACCTTGACTTTGAGTAGACCCCAAAGCTTGAGTTGAAGTGGCAATGGTAGGGATAGTGTTGATAACGTTAAGGAAATTGGTTGTAGGAGGTGAAGTCATGGGAAATGAAGTATGAAAACTATGAGCCATGGAGGGTTGATTCTTAACACTATCAGAAAGAGAGTTAGAGCACCCAAGATCAATGATGAGTGATAGCTAGTGGGATGACATGAGCCTTGAACTATGTCTTATAATAGTATTGTGAATAGTACACCAAGTTGTAAAGCTCATACAAGTTTTACAACCCCAATGTGCAAACCCTAGAATAGCAAAGGGGCAATGAAATAACCTAGAATGAAATGAAATTTTTAGATTCTAAGAAATGCAATTTACTGATTACACAATGCAATAAGCTGAAAATGAAATGTTTGAATACAATTTTGAATTTTTAACAATGCACTAAAATGAAGCAATTTAAGCTAAATGAAATGAATTTGATGAAACAACAAATCAATAAACTTAAGCAGGAAAGTAACAACACCAAACAAAAACTAGAAACTAATATTTTAATGTCCAAAAAATGCAGATTAGTAGCTAATAGGGACTCATTTTCTAGTAAGGGCAAATGGGTTCTAGTTAGATGTTTTTGAGATGTTTATGTGGAATTCAGATTGAATTTTAATACTTTTTCAATTGCCAGAAGGTTCAACTTTGACCTAATCAGGGACTCATTCACCAGTAGGGGTGATTGGGTCCTGGTTAGGTATTTTTTAAACTTTTTAAAAATGATTTGCAAGCTTTCAGTGATATTTTTTAGTTCCAGGTCTGAGACAATGAATTTCAGTTTTAGATTTTCCAAAAATGTGATGTAAATATGCAATGAAAAGATGAAATGCAAGACCTAGGTTGAAATGCAATTTTATTTGATTTTCAAATGCAATTGTGTGATATCTAAATGAGCTACAAAATGACTAATTTTCTTTTTATATTTTTCAGATTTAGAGAGATGCAAAACAATGCAAATCTAAACCCTAGATGAGATGCAAGATTTCAATGCAAAACAAGTGACTCTAAAATGAGATCTTGATTCAATGCAAATCTAAATGCAAATGAATGCAATATCCAATCTAAGATGCAAAACAGACTTCAAAAATTAAAAAATTGCAATGCTCAATGAGTTGGGCTCACCAAAATATTTAATGGAAAAAGTAGGGTTTACCACCATAAGATGATAAACCACTAATGCTTTCTCCTACTAAAACATTAAATTACGAGAGCCAAAATATGCAAATAACAATCATAAACTAACCATAACTCTTATAGCAACTATCAGGGAAATTTTTAGAGCATAAAAAGCTATGTACCTTGTCAAAAACTTGTTTTTAGGCTACAAAGGACTCATTCGCCTTCAAGGGTGAATGGGTCCCTATTAGGGTTTCTAAAACTGAGATCAAGGTTCTATTCCTTGATTTCTACACTCTCAAAATCCTGGTTATCAGCTTCTGGAAGTCTGTAGATAATTATGTAGCTTCAAATCTTTGATTTTGCACTTTGAATGACAACTTTTGCAACTTTGACACTTTGACAATTTGACAATTTTTCTCCAAACTTGCTCCACTTGATCTTCAACCTGTAAATCTGCAAACACACACTCAAGAGGAAAAAAAACTTGTTGTTTGTTAGTGAATGGGGGTTTTCCTTGGTCAAACCCCTTATAGGTAATTAAACCAAATGATGAAATAAAGGAATTGAAGCATGAAACATGAAATAGTGCAATTGATATCACCTTGGATGATGTCTTGTGAAACAAATATACAAAATAACTTGAAGTGGCCATGAATAATGTAGATATTGGATCCTTGAATATGATGTGAACAATGCTTGCAAGTAGATCTTCAATGCTACATCCAATTCTCAGCTCAACAACATGAATGAATGCATCAAACCCTTGTCATGATGAAATGATCTTGAATTGCTGCAATAAACTCTTGAAATATGCCTTGAAATGCCTTATGAATGCTCTTTTAATGCTCTATAATGCTCTCTTGAAATGGATAGAATGATTCATAAACTTGCTAGGTGAAACTATGTGAATTAACCCCTTATTTATACTAAATTAGGAGATTAACCCCAAAATTCAAACAACTAAGGCCAACACCAGATCTAGAAGAAAATTTTATTAAATTCCTGCCAAAATTAAATTTGAAAAGGGGGTCTTCATTAAGGGAGGAACAATGTTCCACCTAGGGCAAATGATTCATGGATTAATTTTCTAGAACCTAACCGCTAGGTATGTAAAGAACATTAAAAACCCATTTCAAATCAACTAATAAAGTGGGGTCCTATTAAGGGAGGACTCATTCGCTAGTAAGGGCGAATGGGTCCTGGCACCATTTTTCGGGACCTAATCTTGCTCAATTAAATGTTATATTATTTAAATCAAGGGTGCCAGGATAGATCTTCGGGAGGTGTCATAAATAAGATTTGAAAAGGGAAGAGTTAACTCCAATTAACCATAATTAATTAAGAACACCGTAGATAAATGTGAAAGTGCTTTACAACACTTTACAACACCTAAATAAGGTATAAATTTAAATACATTTATTTAAGAAGGGGCCCATTAGGCTTAATTAAGTAAATAAATCCTAGAAAAGTGTGAAAGTGTGTTACAACACTTCACAACACCTTTGCAAAGGATCAATTAAAGAATTTTTTAATCAAATAAAGGTGCTAGAATGATGTGAATGTGTACAACACATTACAACACTATTCCAAGACACTGTTAATTCAGTTTTAATTTCAATTATCAAACCAAGGGAAAAAGCATAATTTTTCCATTACTACATATAGTAATAGACGTGGGTGCTATTTTGGTTGGTGTTGTTGATTGTTAAGGAGAAAGTGTTATATTACTAGTGTTGATAAGGTTAAATTCTATCCAAATTATAGAGAGAGTTGCATTTTATCTAGATTTCTTTATCTACTTGTGGCTTGCAACCCATAAAGGGAGAAAGGTGATTTTTTTTCTAGACGATTCTTCCCTCATAATTGGTTCTTGAAGGATCTCAAATGTAGAGCCCTTCACAAATTAATATTCTTTCCAAGATCATTCCCCTTGGCAATGTTTGCCATTTATTTTATCTGACCACCATTAGATAGAATATCCCACTTGTTTCTAAGGGGGAATCTCTACATCTTGAAAAAATTCAAAATAACCATTAGGGAGATAAAGGAAGCTAGAATAACATCAAAACACTCAATATGACACCAAAAGGCTTCCCAATATCATTAGTGTTCTTTTGTGTGGTCACTCTAACATCAACGAATCCATTGTGTAATAGTTTACCCTCTATCAAAATATCATGAGGGTTTTGTCTTCCATCCATGTGGCCCCTCTCATTCTCCACTTGCCACTTTGACTGGGTCAAACTGAATGCTCTATACCATATATTTCACAACAATCACTACAAATCTAACATTTGTTACTACTTGTCATTGCTTGATTGTAATAGGTTAAACAAATGTTTTCTATATTTTGTGCTAATGGTTACATTTAAAGTTACATAGTAATCATAACTACTCAATTCAATACAATTTATTGTAACATTAAATGTTTGATTTCTTACTCACTACTAGTGGCTAGATAATCATAAAATTTAACTACCTTGAAGTAAACTGATAGCTTCAACATAGTGCAAAGGGGGGGTGGGTAGGGGGAATTTTGTTTCATTTTTTCATAAATAGAAAAAAAAGGGGTCCTTTTTGTGAAATTTTTAGTCAACAGGAAGCTCTTTTAGTTACTATCACAATGGTAAATTTCATTTTCCAAAATTGTATTTTTTAATATGTTTTTTAACCTCCAAATATCAATGTTTGTAGTACAATTTTTGATGGGGCATAACTTTCACCTTGGTTGTTGAAAATTGACAACTTTTTTAAAATCATCATATGTAAGGATTTCAAATTTATAGTCAAAATAAAGTTTTGGATTGATTATTTTCCATAGTTTTTAAAAATATTTTTGAATTATAAACAGATGATTTGGCATCTAATTTAAATCTTGTCTTGCATCTCTCTAAGGGGGTCAAGATTCAAATTTGTTGATGTGGTTTATAGTCAAAGGTAAACCTAGATAAAATTCACAAAGAACTATACCTCTCTTGAAAAAAAAAAATTGTAACAAAATTCAATTATACCAAGGCTTCAAATGTTAGATCTTAGTTTACTAGGTAATTCAGTAGTTCAATATGGATACTATTTAAATAAAGGGACTTATGTACTAGATACTACAAAATAGGGTTAGATTTGGAAAAAATATATATTTACACATTCCACCCTAAATAAGTGTTCTTTGATCTATAATCTAATTAAATTTGTGCATTCCATAATATTTTGTGTCATCTAATCTACAATATTTTGATGCTTTAAAATTTTAAATTTTGAAAGAAAATGAAAAAGATAGATAAGAAAGAGAGAAAGGTTAGAAATTCTAAATTTATTAGCAATCTTGCATGAATATACTCTAGAACTGTAAAATATATTACTACCAGTTTATGCTTCACCATACCCTATCACACTTACACATAAATGATACAAATCTCCAAAGGAAAACTCATCACATAGAGAAATTGATCAAATGCACCCAAATATAGGCGCAACACTTTGATATTTCAAAGAAAATGATAAATACATAGTCATGTATGATTTGTAGAATTGGAAAATGACCTTTAGTTGACATCAAATTTACAATCTTGCAAGTATAAACAAACAAAATTCATTGATCTAAGTGAAAGGAAAGTATGAAGTAAGAAAAATATTGACAATTTTTTAATATTTGCCCCACAATTATCAACAATTTCTAGTCCTCATTTTAATATCCTAAAAAATTCTATTTGACCCCCTAAAAAATGAATAACTATGAGAATTTTATAGAAACAAGACGCCACAAGCTGGTTGAAATTATCAATGGTTTAGATCTCCTC
Source organism: Sequoia sempervirens (assembly GCA_007258455.2). NCBI lineage: Eukaryota > Viridiplantae > Streptophyta > Pinopsida > Cupressales > Cupressaceae > Sequoia > Sequoia sempervirens. The sequence continues at coordinate 465 of VDFB02293167.1, read as the reverse complement.
AGAATCAATCAACGGTGGTAATTTAAAATAGCATAGGTAGCATATTCCTCTAGAATATGCATCTTGACAATTGGCATTTAGAATATCTAGCCATTGAATATCAACTACCTTTTTGGACATAATAGAACTACTAGCCATTGAATATATCATACAATTATGCATTATATGATCTCCAATAATTAAGGATAAATAGAAGGGAGGTGGCTTACTGATTTTTCTTGAATTCCCCTCTTTTTTAGGTTGCACTAGGTTGGTTGGTGGAGTAGTTCCTTCTTTATTGGCATACCATTTAGCTCCTTGAACCCTTCCAAAGCCTTTTGCAATAGATATCTTTGAGGTGGGATGGACAGTGCATCCTACATGGTGGAATTCAAGTTAAAGTATTCTTCATTTGATCAACTATATTGAAAGGAGGTTGAACAACCTTAGGGGAAAATCTTGGAATGACAAGGTCCAACTTTGTTG
>VDFB02293166.1:0-13423 GCA_007258455.2 Sequoia sempervirens | reverse complement strand
GATAAATATGCACTTTTATTGAGATGAAAAATACTTCATGGTATTAATTCAATGGAACAATCATGATATTTGATTGGGGGTAGACCCTTGGGTTCTTGAAATGCCTCTTGATGGTGTTGAATGATCTCTTGAATCTTTGTTTGATCTTGAGTTTTTACATCTTATGCTTCTACAAAGTGTAGGTGTGCCCTTATGCTATAAGAACCTTTCTTAAGTAATTTTTCATCCTATGGGAGTTAATAATTTGGACTTGGTAGTAATTGTATACCTATAAGTTTATACTTCTTTTTTTTAGAACTAAAATTCATAAATAATTCCTAAAAATTAAAGGAAGTTATTTCTAATATTGTAGGCAAAACAAATAGAAAAGTCTCTAGAAGGATTCAAAAACCAAATACATTCATCTTTCCTATCCAAACAACAAAAAATCAATCACCAATACATTGAGTTAATTGCTTAATCTCATCTCGCAAAACTTGTTGTCTTCCACCCCTCAATGTCTTCCTCCCATCAGTTGTCCACCAAAGTCTTTCCACTTAGGTTGATCACTATTGCATTCAATATATCCATGCTATTTTCCCCCATGAATTCTTATTAAAATGTATCTTATTTGAGAGAGACCCCGAACCAAGGACAACAATGATCCTTCTCTCTAAGGGTCACTCCAAAAGTAAATTTTTTTACCATCCCCCACCCTCAACATTTGCACCATGCTAGAGCATTAACATAAGATGCAAGAAATTTCCTCATAAATAAATTGCATTCATTTTGTTACCAATGAAGATTTATTGAGACATAACAACAATCATTATATAAGGGGAAAACTTAATATAGGATTGGTAACCTAAAATATAAGTTATGAACAAATTCAACATGTAGGGAAATCAAGGCAATAGTCACCTATGAACCACTTTCTACACAAATAAAAGTACATATTGCATAGACTAGGAATCATAGATCATCTTGGAATATGTCACATACAATAACAGGTATATTAAACCATTGATGCAACTTCCACAATTGGATTAACCTTGTAGAAAAACTCTATGAATTTGACATCCTTAATCTCATAAAAAAGGAAAGTATTAGTTTGCATGCATAGATTCCATGTAAATGAGTTCTACATTTTATATTCTTACACAAAAATTAAGTAGTTAATTTGAGACCCATATGCATTCATATCATTCCTATGCTCATTCAAGCAATAGATAAACCCTTTTATAATAAAAATTACATTAACTAATGTGTTTGAACATAACTTCCTTATATACATCATAACAAGAAACAAGGAAAGGAAAAGTATCATGTGCAACACTATGAAGTGCATTCATAAAAGAACACAATCGTAATCATTGCGAATAGGAAAATCTTGTGCAATACATTTATATACTTAATGTTATGCAAAGGAGAAGAGTGAAATCACTTTTCCCCAAGACTTTCATATTTCACTTAAATTCTTAGCAACCTCATTCTATTACCAAATATCTCATATTAAAATTTTAGAACAAAAATAAAACTATAAAAGAATCCCTCTATCTAATGCAAACTTTGTTGTCTCCCAATAAATCTCATATACTATTCTTTTTTATATATTTCATTTCATCACTTGAATTTAATGGAGACATTATATGAGATATTGTGAAAGTAACACATGAAAAGTTTTAGACTCTTTCCACCATAAGAGATCTTCCCAATGATGGTTGTGGTTCCATTTGAGGGTTGAGATAGAGTGGTGTGACTATGAGCATATTATACCATCCTTAGTTTTGTGGGATGAATGCCACAACTCCATCCTTCACATACATATTTCAACTAAATACCCTAATATTTAGGGGTTTTCAACAATATTAAACCATCTATTGAATATTCAAACTTTCAAACTTTAGTCTCTCCACACTAGATCGTACAATGCGACAAAGGCTACACCTCCATCTTTTGCATATATATTTCAACTAAATACCCTAATGTTAAGAGTTTCTTTAATAACATTAAACTATCTATTGAATACTCCATCTTTCAAACAATTATCCACCCCACACCTTGATTAAGTCAACTTTAATGTTGATTTGATGATGACAGTGGTTTATGGTTCAATATAGGCTAGGATAGAATTTAGACTCCTTAACACATGTAACTATACCATGCATCATACAAATTTTTATATGTATAACATTATAAGTATATTAAATGCATATAAAAGTATTCACTCATTATAATACTTTATGATCAAAGAAATACATGAAGACCTCCACAATGACTAACTAATGGTACTAAATAAAGGATATAACTCAATGAATTGTTAAAATGATTAGTGCATGAAAAATAAAACTAAGATAATAGTAACTTACTAATACATTATTTATCATAATTACTACCCATAATATTGCCTATTCATGAATCATCTTTCCTCATGATATTATCCTTCCAATTAGGGGTAGGACACCTCACAACCACATTTAAAAAATGAATGAATTAGTAATCCATCATATATTTGAATTAAAATTCAATAATAAATCATTTATGAATAGTAGAAATTAACAATAAATTAAATAAACATAAGAAGATTCAAAACATTATTTTATAGTGCCAAACTAAATGTCCAAAATAGTCTCATCAAAATGTAGATAATTGTCATAATAATATCAACATTAGACTTAATCCTAATTATTTAATTATTAAGTTTATTTATGTGCAACATCCTACACCCCTTATAAGAGATTTGTTATAAAGATTGATATCTTAAAAAAGAAAAAGAAATAAGAATAATTTCTTGGCCATCTCCTCAAGTTGCACTCTCTTTAGAGTATAGTCCCATTGTACCTTATATTGCTTGAGATTATGAGTATGCAATTGTATTCATTTATTCTTGAGTACTTTGAATACTTGCATGAATATGATTCCTAGATCTCACATCCATAAAGTATCACATTTTCAATCTATGAGTAAAGTATGCTACATGTAGTTTCAAAAGTGACACATGAAACACATTATGACTGTTGTGTAGAGTATGTGATAGATCAAGTTTTTAATCCATTAGGTTGATCATTTTTAAGAATTAAAAAGGTCTAATTTTTTTAGATGTTAGCTTGGTGGCTTTGCCAAATTTTACTGAAATTTTATGTGGTTTAACTCAAATAAAGAATTTATTTCCAACTATGAACTATTTAGGGTTTGTCCCTTATTTATGTATCTATTAGTATTTTATTGGTTTCATTCAATCTTTGTATTATTAGCTTGTCCTATTTCTCCATTTCTTTTAGCATCTTAGTTAAGGGCACACAATCTATTGAGAGGGGGGCATGAATTAGTAGATCAAATCAATTTAAAACTCTTTAATTCAATACATATGTCAATCATGAAACTTGAATCAAAACAGATATTGTTAATCAAGAAACCACATAAGCATGCACATCCACACATGAGAACACCAAATATATGTGGAAACCCAAGGTGGGAAAAACCACAATGAGAATAGTTGCTTGGATCTATTGTCCAAATACAACCTCACAAAGCAGGTATTTAATAAGGGAATTACAATATCAAGTAGGTACCAACCTATTGGAGACACCAATCCACAATTGTACTTGTAGGAACCAGCCTACTAGAGACACCAATATCCAATACAAAGATTTGAGCACCAGATCAATAATTAGAACACCAGTCCTACTAGATTACAAAGAAAAAGCTTGTAGAATTTCAATGTCGATTACACAACTTACTCCAGATTTGAACTTGCTTCAGAAACTCTCTTGAACTGCTTATGATCTTCTGATGATTGCACATGATGATTGAGATGCAACTCACATTGAATAACATTTTCTTGCATAATTGCTTCTCACACTTGTATAGTCAATTATATTCACTTACCACCTCTTCAATTTCTCACATTTATCATGTGAAGTGAGATCTGAATTATATACAAGACATTACATAAATACTTCATTCATGTTGGCCAAGGATCTGTAATCAACCAGGAGGACATAAGGTGGACCTAAATTCAAATTACATGAAACATGTAATGGGTAGGTCCTAAATCAAATTTGTTGCCGCCAAAACAACATGATGTTGTGCACTTCCACAATAACCTTAACCTAGACCTATTTTAGCTCCCCACACTATCTTTGAATGCTACACACTACTAGTCATTGCCACACAGTTCCAGAACCATCACTGGTTGATAGACAAGCACATAGAACCTTTTGTCACTTCAAACTTCTTGCTTGCTGAACATAACTTCCAAAGACCTACTCTTCATTCAAACCACAAAGCCAAAGACATCTTCAACAAGAAATATTGAACATAAATGTATTAGCGGAGAAATATCTCTACCCTAAGTAACAACCTGAAACATTTCGAATCAAAATTCTAAATTACTTCTATCAACATGAATAGATGTAGTATGATACTATAGACAATCCTCAATTTATTTAACTAATATAGCTAGAAATATATACTTCCATAACTCAAAATGATATGACAGTATATTACATTTAATTCTCACTAGTCTGTTGACCATATTTATTTGACATTAGTGAGCACCTTTGACATCAATGACAACACATGTTCAAAAATCTCCCCTGTTTTCATTGATGGAAAACAACAAAATGTTGGCCACACACGAAGACAAATCTAATATTGTTCAGATCACATTGATTCCCACTTTCTCCCCTTAGAAGATATATCATTTTGAGTTCCATTTCTCCCCCTTTGAAATCAATGGTAAAGGTCAACTGATTTTTCAACACTCTACATAATCTGTATAGCTATTTCTTGGATAGACTCCCCTTGAGTCCTTACCACACTGGTTCTGAAAAAAATTCCACAAGACCACCAAGCCTTCTTGCAGTAGGGAGTTAAAACTCCCCCTGAGCTTGTACTATCCTTTTGATTCAGGAGGAGGGAGCAAAAAATCCCAACTTCTATCAGAGATATTCAAAAGTCTCCTTAGGAATTGGTTTTGTGAAAATGTCTGCTACTTGCTCCTTGGTTTCAACATACTCCAATTTCACTTCTTTTTATGTAACCTTCTCCCTCAATAAATGATATTTGATTGCAATGTGCTTTGTCCTTGAGTGCATTATCAAATTTTTTGAAATGTTTATATCACTGGTATTATCACACAAAATGGAAATGGGTTCATCAAACTCAATCTTCATCTCCTTTAGATTTTGTTTCATCCATAAAACCTGAGTACAACATGAAGTTATTGCAATGTACTCTGCTTCTACTATAGATAAAGCAACTAAATCATGTTTCTTAACCAAGATACTATACTGTCACCAAGAAAGAAATCTCCACCACTTGTAATCTTCCGATCATCTATGCTTCTTGCCCAATCTATATTTATGTATGCAGTCAAAGTAAAATTTTTACTTTTAGGATACCACAAACCAAATTTTATTGTAGCCTTTATATATTTGAATATCCTCTTTACAACTTTGACATGATTTTCCTTGGGTGCTTCTTGAAATCTGGCCACCATCCCAGCTACTTACATTATATCTAGTCTAGATGCAATCACATATAACAAACTACCAATCATGGATTTTATAAAGTCTAGTATGCCAGAGCAGATTCATCATCTTTACTCAACTTACATCTGGTAACCATAGGTATACCTATTGGTTTGCATTCTTCCATCTTAAACTTAGAAATTGACAATTCACCACATTGACATTTCAAACTCACTCTGCATTGCATTCCAGAACTCCTTGCACATATCATCACTACTTCTGCAAAAGATAATGTCATCAACATAGATAATAACAATCAACATTTGATCACCCTTTGTTTTTATGTATAAATTACTATCTTTGCTGCCTCTTAGGAACCCTTGCTATTGTAGATACCTATCCAAATTAGAATACCATGCTCTAGGTGCCTATTTAAGTCCATAAAGTGCCTTCTTCAATCTACACACAAAATATGGATTAATTGAACATTTAAAACCTTCTAGTTTCTCAATGTAGATTTCTTCTTCTAGTTGTCCATTCAAAAGTGTGGACTTCACATCCATTTGATAAACTATGAAGTTCTTGAATGCTAATAAGGCCAAAAACATTTTAATTGTTTCCAATCTTGCTACCAAAGAAAATGTCTCCTCAAAGTCAATTCCTTCAACCTAAGCATATCCTTTACATACCAACCTGGCCTTGTTCTAGATCACTTCTCCACCTTTATTAAACTTATCTTTTAATACCCATTTGGTACTAATAACTTTATTTCCTTTAGGTCTTGGAACCAATTCCCAAGTCTCATTTTTCTATATTTGAGTTAGCTCTTCCTCCTTAGCGTCTATCCATCCTTTATCTTTGCTTGCTTCTGTATAGGACCTTGGTTCAATCTTTGATAGTAATGAAAAGTGTACCTACTCATTTTATTTGTCAATTCTTCTTTGGGTCTAAACTCCACTATTTTTATCTCCAATAATCTAGTCTTATGGGTGATTTTTCTAGACATTCCTTGCTAGATTCTTTGTAATAGTATTCTTAGAATCAAATTTTGAGTCTTCATCACTACTATGGATTGGCCCTTCATCATCTTCTACTTTCGAAAGGTTAGTAGACTAAATTGTCTCATCAATACTTACATTTATACTTTCAATAATATTTTTCAGTCTTTTGTTATATCATCTATATGCCTTACTTGCCATAGAGTAGCCAAGAAAAATACCTTCATCTAGTTTAAAATCGAACTTACCCAATTCATGTTCTTCCTCCCTTTTAATGTAGCATTTTCTTCTAAATATCATGCAATGTCTAACTGAAGCCAATCTTCCTCTCCATAATTCATATAGTGTTTTATCAGTTTTAGGTTTGATTTGAGCTCTATTCAAAATATACCTACAGTATGAACTACTTCTCTCCAATACATATCTAGTAAAATTGCTTGACTCAACATTGTTTTGGCCATCTCCTGTATAGTTTGATTCTTTCTTTCTACAACTCCATTTTGCTATGATGTCCTAGGAGCATAAAATTGCCTCCAGATCCCATGCTCCTCACATAATTCACCATACTAGTCACAAGTGAACTCTCCACCTTTTTCTGATCTCAAAACCTTGATTGCTCTTCCGATTTCATTTTCAACCATAGCCTTGAATGCTTTGAATTTCTCAAAAGATTCTAATTTATCTTTTAGAAAAGTAATCCAAGTCATTCTAGAGTAATAATCAATAAGCATCATGAAATACTTGTCGCCTTGTAGACTCTTTATCCTCATTAGTCCGTAAAGATCCGTATGAATCAAATCCAATGGCCTTGTTGTGGAGTATTCCTTATTAGGAAACCTAGTATTTGTCTATTTTCCTTCATGGCATGGTTTGCAGCTGGTAAACTGAGGCTTCTTGATCTTCGACACGTCTCTTACCATTCCCTTTGAACTAATCTTCACAATATCATCAAAATTAATGTGTCCTAGCCTTTTGTTCTAGAGCCAAATTTCTTCTCTTTGTATAGAAAATCATTTTTGTCCATTCAGCTCATTGAGATGGTATACATCACTATCAGTCCCGTTTCCTTCCACAATCAATTCTATGGTACCAGCCTTTCTTATTTCACACCCTTTAGAACTAAATTAAATCTTGTAACCTTTTTCACACATCTGATTAACACTTAAAAGATTATGTTTCAATCCTTCAACATACAAAACATCATGAGTTATGGTCTTACTACCATCAAGACTCAAAGTACCCTTATCGGTAATCTTAGCAATACAATTGTTTCTGAGAGTTATAGATCCTCCATAAAACTTCTTAACGTGCATACACTTACATTTGTCTCCATTCATGTGACTTGAACAACCGCTATCAATGACCCACAAATTTTTCTCCTTTTGAGCATGTAATACTTGGTCTAAGCTACCATGGGATTTTTTGATCTTTTCTCTTCTAGTTTCTTCTTCCAAACTTTATCTGATTGATTATTCTAACAACCTAAACTCTTTCCTTTTGTTTCCAATAGCGGAGGACTCACAAAAATTGCTTCTGCAGTTCCTATCAATGTGTCCAAAGTTGTTGCATTTGTGGCGAACAATATTGAAATTGTACAAAGGTGCAAATGCATTATTGCTAACAAAGTTATTTATTCTTACCATAGCTTTTCTACAATTTATAGCCTTATGACCAAAATTGTTGCAATTAAAATGATAAGCAAAAGAATAATGATTGAACTTGGTATCGTATCTTTATCTTTTGGATCTTTTGTTCTTATGGACTTGGATGAAACCAAATCATTCAGTTCCATGCTTTCATCACTTGCAAAAACTTTCTTAGACTTTGAACTTTCAGAACCAATCTCTTCCAAATTCACATTATTAGACTTCACATATTTCTTGGTCACCTTTTTCTTTTGTATATTAGTAAAACCAAGTCCAATTTTGATGTGCAATGATCTTTGACTTGGACCCAATATTTGATTCAAAGCCTTAGTACTCTTCCCAAACTTCATTTGTAGTTGATGATTTACCTTTTCAAGCTCTTTTATTATTGACACAACTTCTACTTCAAGCTTTTTACAGTCCTTGTCTCATGATAGTAATCTCTTAGTCAGAACTTCTTCAATCCTTTTTGCCTCTTCTGCTTGAGTCTTAAGATCAATGACCATCTTTTCTGCTTTCTCAAGATTTTGAGATAAATTGTCTTTAGCCTTTACTTCCTCAACAATTATTTTCCTTAGTCCCTTAATCTCTTTTCTAGCATAGAGCAATTCTTCCACAAGATCTACCTCATCATCATAATTTTTGAAATTCATTTATACATCTTCTTTGGTAGTTTCCATAGCCATGAATATAACCTTTTATCCTTCATCTTTAGAGATGTATTGATCCTCTTCATCAATAGAGTAGCCTTCCTCATTAATGAAGAAACTCTTTTTCTTTCTCTAAAAGTTATTCCCTTTTTAAAATGATTTCTTTCCACACTTTTTCTCAACATTGTTAGAGTCTTTATAAGGACACTTATCCATAAAATGTCCTACTTCACCAGAGTTAAAAAATTTAAAAGGGAGCTCACCTTTATACTTACCAAAACCTCTTTGTAACTTTCTAACAAAGTTTGCTTCCTCTAGATCTGATCCAATATTAGAATCTGGTTCAACTTGCTTCTTAGATGCTTTAAAATATACTTATTTCTTTGTAGAATTTTCACTATCAATCCTCATTTCATAGGTATTTAAGATACCATGCAAATTATCCATAGTTAGAGTATTCAATTTTTTAGCTTCTTCAACATCAAAAACCTTTGCATCAAATCTTTTAGGAAGGGATCTGAATACATTTTTCACAATCATGCAATCTTTCAATTCTTCACCAAGACCTCTAATGGAATTGACAACATTATCTACCTAGAGCAGGGAAGTGGTGATGTTTTCTTCTTCCTTCATTTTTAATTTCAAACTAACCTCAATGGGTTTGAAGCTTTGCTTCTTTAAGCTTTTCATCAGCTTCATAGATATTGTGCAATTTATCCCATACTTCCTTTGTTGTCCTGCACTGCATAACCTTCACAAACTCAGAGTTAGATAAACCACATAAGATAACATTCCCTACCTTAGCATTATTTTCACAAGAATTCTTTCCATCCTAATCTCTTGGTGCACTATTAGGAATTATGTATCCATCCACAACTGATTGCAAAACCTCAAATCCTAGGGCCATAGAATATGCTTCCATCCTCGTTTTCCAAAATGCATAATTAGTTCCATCAAAGAGTGGTTCCTTATTTGCAAACAATCCTTATTGAGCCACTGAGTGTGCCATCCCAAATCTACCTCAAGCTATTAATCTTCTTCAAAGGAACTTGGCTCTGATACCAATTGAAGGGCACACAATCTATTTTAGAGGGGGAGTGAATCAGTATATCAAATCAATTTAAAACTCTTTAATTAAATGCATATGTCAATCATGAAACTTGAATCAAAACATATATTGATAATCAAGAAACCACACAAGCACACACATTTACACATGAGAACACCAAATATATGTGGAAACCCAAGATGGGAAAAACCACGGTGATAATAGCTACTTGGATCTACTATCCAAATCCAACCTCACAAAGAAGGAATATAATAAGGGAATTACAATATGAAGTAGGCACCAACCTAATAGAGACACCAATCCCCAATTGTACTTGTAGGAACCAACCTACTAGAGACACCAATCCCCAATACAAAGATCTAAGTACCAACTCAATAAGTAGAACACCAGTCCTACCAGATTACAAAGATAAAGCTTGCAAAATTTTAATGTTGATTACACAACTTACTCTAGATCCAAACTTGCTTCAGACACTCCCCCAAACTACTTATTATCTTATGATGATGACACATGATGATTGAGATGCAACACACATTGAAGAACACTTTCTTGCACAATTGCTTCTCACACTCGCATACTCAAGTATATTCACTTACCACCTTATCTTTAATTTCTCACACTTATCATGTGAAGTGAGATCTAAATTATATACAAGACATTGTATAAATCCTTCATTCATGTTGGCCAAGGATCCACAATCAACCAGGATGACATAAGGTGAACCTAAATTCAAATTACATGGAACATGTAACAGGTAGGTCATACATCAAATTTATTTCCACCAAAATAATATGATGCCATGTGCTTCCATAGGAACCTTAACCTGGACCTACAAAGACCTTGATGTTCATTGAAAAACCTACATTCACAAGAAATAAAAAATAAATATAATAATCAAATTAAAATATTTAAAATTATATTTTTTGGAAAACTTATAATAAGAGATACATACTTATAAAACATAAATTTTAAATGAATTCATTTGATCCCCCAAAAGGTAAATCAAAAGTGGTTTTTTATTAGTATTTTGATAGGTGTAGAGGAGACTCCATTATAGGTATGGTTTAAAACTAGCAGGGTTCTATCCAAGGGGGTTTGATCAAACCCTATTTAATTAAAATCCTTTAAATGGAACCTTTCAAGGCTTAAATTATTATATTTTCTAGAAAAATATGTGATTTCAGGCAAAAATTAAGATGTCCTAGAAAGTGTAACCCATTATTGTGGCAACACCCTACATCGATCACAACATCTTGATGATTTTTCCTTTTTCAAGGTTCCCCCTTCAAACTTCCTTAATTTCACCTTTCTTGGCATAAATTTATAATTAATTCTAAAATTTGATGCTATGGCCATATGCACGAGTTTGAGTTCACTCTTACCTCTTAATTTTGACACTCACACCTACTTTTTGCTAGTTTCTTTGTAACTCATAGGAACAACCTAGAAAGCCACATGATCACCAAAAAAGGAATCGACATGCCAAAGTGGTATTGACAACCATCAAAGCCATATTTTTATTTCCCAAGAAGAATTAAGTGCAATTTTGGAATGTGATTTGAGAGATTTATGCTAGCATAAATCTATAAGTAATTATGGTTTCATTTATGGCTTGATTTGGCCCTACACCAACCAAAAAATACCTAGAACCATTTTTTATGTGGAAAAGGCATGAAGCAACAAGGGAAGATACAATGGCCATGACAAAGTTATTGCAAGTGATCATTTCTTTTATGGATCAATTTATCACATCTTTTTGGATAATTTTTGTAGCGATTCTCAAGGATATTTTTGGATTTTATGCATAGCTATGGAAACCAATTAGTAGGTAATTTAATTGTAGATATTTGAGATTAGATTTTGGTGACTTCTAGCATGTTCTTGAACCTTGGGATGATATTTTGTAGGCTAGAGGACACAATTGATGACAACAATAACATGGTTCCTCTTTGCACACTCTTTTGAACATGTTTTATGTGCCCTAGTTTCATATATGTGCAAGGGAATTTATTATTCATTGTAAAGGGTTAGATTTTTTGCATCCAAATGGGAAAAGCTGATTTGGAGCAAGCTATATTTTATTTGTAATCTTTGTATATGATTGTAACTTAAATTTTTGAGTTTGCGGGATATTTTTATTGGTATTACAAATACTTTTTTAAAAATAATGTAAGATGACTTTATTCTTGTCTTGTAATTTATCCCCATAAATAATTTTGTTTTAGGGGATTCAAAGAAACCGTGGATACACATTTATTATATTTTATATCAAATCTTCATTAGTTTGCATCTAATGGGGTTCGATAAAACTTTTCATTATATGCATGTGTATGTTGCATGAAAACTTTTAGACTAGTACATGAAGCTTTAAAATCATTTAAGGATTATTAAGTAGGGATTGTATCACAAGGGACAAAAGGTCATTTGAGGCTTTGAAATCTGTAAGATAGAGCCAAGTAAATTAGATCCATCTAAAATTAAGGGTTTGTAGTGTTATTAAGGTGTCTATTTAGGGTAGGCTTTGTGTTATAGGAGTAGGAAATAATCTCATGGTAGACTACTAACCCCCACACCATTTCAAATTAAAAAGAAACTTTAAAAAACATTTATTTACTTTAAGTTTTATTTATTCTATCATTATACATAGTTCATTGCTCCAAATTTGTACTAAAACCATCGTGATCCTAAGCATGTTATCAACCCTAGAGAGTTGTGTATGATGTATTGTATTAGGTCAATGGTGTTGTAAGTGACTATAAATGAAGATATCTATAGAAATATGTGACCGAGATCCAATTGTTGCATCATTGAACCTAATTTCCTAGAGTTAGACATTTGCACTTTCAATGTATAGTAGCCTTCACCAAAGAACAATAATTAAAGTTAAATATAGAGTCATCCTTGTTTGAGAGTTCACCTAAGTTCACTTAATTTTAGTATCTTTAAAATATCTTTAGGATTGTCCTCTCGAGCTTGGAAAGGCTCAAAGTGTAGAAAAGGTCTATAACCCTCTTATTTTTATCTCCCCACGCTATCTTTGAATGCTGCACACTACTAGTCACTGCCACACAATTTCAGAAACATCACTGGTTGATAGAAAAGCATAGAGAACCTTCTGTCACTTCAAACTTCTTTCTTGTTGAACATAACTTTTGAAAACTCTAGAATATGATAAAACATGTGTAGATATACTCTCCATTAAAAGTTAGGCATATTAAGAGTGTGCCATAGCAGAAGTTGGAGAGGGTCCAGGTCTTTATATTTTATGTTTTCTCCATGAATTTCTCTCACATTACCTCACAGAGGTTGAATTCCTTCCCCTCTACCACCATCTAGTACGGTGTGTATTGTTGTTGCAGTAGCAGAATCCTCCCTATTGGTGTAGTAGATTTTATAGGTGGTACCCATGGTTGTGTACCACACTCCAAGGTTTGTGATCACCTGAATGCTTAGGTTGTGCCCATCTAGTGTTAACTTGTGAGGTAGGTGATGAAGTCATTATTTTACATCTTTCTTTTTTGGGACCTCCCCAACCATGCCCAACCTTGTTACCACGTGTATTGATTCCTTTGTTATATGGTATGATTTGTCCATATAGATGAATTCA